>CAJQUW010005949.1:0-175048 GCA_907163375.1 Prostheceraeus crozeri | reverse complement strand
GTGTCCTGGAAAACGGTCTTTTATCCATTAACTCGTAACACCCATCATCCATACACTAAAAAACCCGTCTACTCTCCGGTTCTAGTGACTGCCGATTGAGCTGGAAATACACCTATTTCCATGTAGAATTTGACGCTGAATCCGGAAAATCTGGCCTCCGTTTTGCCCATCCGATGCTTCGTTTTGTGCTTTACAGTAAGGCCAGCCATCGCAAAAATTCTAACTCTGTCGTTTTTCCGAAAAAATGTTTGAACATTTTTACTCCCCGATTGACTTTGAAACTCTCCGATTGACTTGAAACTCACCATACAGATAGAGAATTTCACGCTGATTCCAAATCTGAAATCCGTTTTCCAATCCGATGCTTCGTTTTGAAGCTACAGCCCAAAACGTCCCAAATTCTAACTCTGTCGTTTTTCGCCAATGTCCAAAAATCTTAAATGGCGTCTCACATCTAAACGAAGACAGATAGGAACAAGCCGATTCTTTCACTGAATTTGTCTCACTCTTAGCTTTCAAACGAGCTATCGCACGACAAAATCCGTCCACTGGAAGCCAAAATCGAAGCCAGCTGTCCAGAGGGGGGGGGGACGTCAGCGAAATTTCAGAATTTGATGAAAAATGTTTTGGTGACGGTCCCAGGTCGAAATTCCACACTTTGGAAAATTTTCAAAATTTTACCCATACAAAGTCACTCTGACACTTAGGATTTTTTCAGGTAAGCGAGCTCCGACCTAAAATCTTGTATCCGCTCTAACTTTTGAACGAAGACAGATAGGAACAAGCCGATTCTTTCACTGAATTTGTCTCACTCTTAGCTTTCAAACGAGCTATCGCACGACAAAATCCGTCCACTGGAAGCCAAAATCGAAGCAAGCTGTCCAGAGGGGGGGGGACGTCAGCCGAAAATTTTTTCTCTCCGATTTCGCTGGAAACATCCTTCCTAACCCAAAATTTCACGTAGATTCCGAATCTGGCCTCCGTTTTCTCATCCGATGCTTCGTTTGGGCGCTACACACCAAAACGTCCCAAATTCTAACTCTGTCGTTTTTTCGAAAAATGTTGAAAATGTTTTCTCGCCGATTGACTTGAAACTCACCATACAGATAGAGAATTTCACGCTGATTCCAAATCTGAAATCCGTTTTCCAATCCGATGCTTCGTTTTGAAGCTACAGCCCAAAACGTCCCAAATTCTAACTCTGTCGTTTTTCACCAATGTCCCAAAATCTTAAATGGCGTCTCACATCTAAACGAAGACAGATAGGAACAAGCCGATTCTTTCACTGAATTTGTCTCACTCTTAGCTTTCAAACGAGCTATCGCACGACAAAATCCGTCCACTAGAAGCCAAAATCGAAGCGAGCTGTCCAGAGGGGGGGGGACGTCAGCCGAAAATTTTTTCTCTCCGATTTCGCTGGAAACATCCTTCCTAACCCAAAATTTCACGTAGATTCCGAATCTGGCCTCCGTTTTCTCATCCGATGCTTCGTTTGGGCGCTACACACCAAAACATCCCAAATTCTAACTCTGTTAAAATTTCGAAGAAAAATTTTTTCTCACCGATCGACTTGAAACTCACCCTACCGATGCAGAATTTCACGCTGAACACGAATCCGACCTCCGTTTTCTCATCCAACCACTCCTTCCACTCGAAACAACCCATTTTACAACCCAACATTCAGCAGATTGCACCAAAAACATCACACACTATAGCCTCAACACTAATCCTGGCGGTCGCCCAAGTCCACCACGACACTCTATCGTTCCAGAGGGGGGGGGGGACTCAGAC
Source organism: Prostheceraeus crozeri (assembly GCA_907163375.1). Taxonomy (NCBI): domain Eukaryota; kingdom Metazoa; phylum Platyhelminthes; order Polycladida; family Euryleptidae; genus Prostheceraeus; species Prostheceraeus crozeri. The sequence goes on along the minus strand of CAJQUW010005949.1, from coordinate 173,257 downwards.
ACGAAGCACCACGGCGGCCGACCACGACACTCTGCCGTTCCAGAGGGGGGGGGGACGCAGCGATGGCGGCCATCTTGCGCTATCTGGTGTTCGCCGTTTTCTTACTACTGGAATGAATTCATTTTTAGATAAATGTCGGCAGTCGCAGACATTTAAGAGGTGCGAAGATATAAAATACATGAGATATATAAAATTCAATATGCACAAATACAGCATCATGCATCTAAGCTTGCAACATATACAAGATATAAGAATTTTCAATGCGCAGTACTGTCAAGTCCAAAATGAAATAGCAAATAACCACAAGTATTTCTAGTTTGAAATATTCTGTGAATTGAGTGGAATTTTGATAAAAAAAATTAGAACTTCATGCTCTTATCATGTAGTTCTCCTAAAATTCAAATCAAAATATGCCGTGATGGTGTGCCGTGAGAATTTGAGATCCTTCGAGATGTCGATTCCAATGTCCTTCACGCATTCAAAGCGCTGGATTGTGTCTCCTTCCATCTTGTAGTGAGAGCCAGGATTGCGATGTCCAAATGAGATAATTGAAAATTTCTCTGGATTCAAATGCATTTGCCATTCCTTTGACCTGCGGTTTATATTTCAATGTATATTTTGATGTCATCTGCGTATTTATTTATAGGCCGGTGGGGGAATTCACTACTGCGTTATCGATGTCACTAACGAAGGCGGACAAAGAAAGATCATGGTCCGAAAAGCTAATCCTTGAGGGACGCCAGAAATCATAGCATAAAGCGATGAGTGTATTCCGTCAAAACATACACTCTCCGATCTATCATCCTAGGAAGTTTTGAGAGAAGATTACCTCTTATACCCAAAGAAGACAGCCTAAAAACTGAGTCGAACATGAGGAATAGAGTTGAAAGGCTTTCTCAAAGTCTAGGTAAATTACATCAGTCCACTCACCGCGATTAACAAAAGAAGTGATGTCTTCTAGAAACTCTAGAAGTTGGTGTGTAGATGATGAGAAATGAACGCGAAACCAAATTGAATGCTCTTGATGATGCCATGTCTGTCCCTGAAATTCCAAATATAATCACGAACAGCCACACTCTATTAGTTTGGAAGCGGTACTTGTCAGGCTAACGGGACGATAATTCTTTGCATTCTTGCGACTGCCTTTTTTTTAAATTCGGGGTTACAAGTGCACGCTTCCAGATTTTGAGAAATATTCTCCTAAAGCAAAAAGTGTGCTAGAGGAGATGGGAAAGCTGAGGCAGCAAAATTGAGCACCTTCTATCCACATTGAGCCACATTCTCGCAATGCATCGCCGATCACATGCAGATGATAGGAAATGACCTGAAGATACCATGCCGAAAATTATGGCTCTAGACTCAGTAATTTTTCAGTTGATATGATAAAACACAGAAAATTCTATTTTAACCAAAGACTGCAATCTGCGTCCCATTGTATTAACGCTTTTCTTTGAGCCTGTTTGACAAGGAACCAAGTAGAACTCGGTAGACTAGCAGATTCGTATTAGGTATGTAGTGTGCATCATTCTGTGAAAGTCTCATTTTGGCCTCGTTCCCTGCATAAACTCGTTCTGGGTACCGCAACTACTTATCTCATGAGATACGTGGGGCTATAGAGTAAGTATATAGTACGTAGAGTGTCGACTCAAAAAAAGTATCTGTACACAGTGGAATTTTTGAATGAAAAGATTCAGTTTTTTGCGGAGGTTCGTGGGGTAACAATAAATTAAGAAAATTAAAAAAAGCTAAATTTTTGCAAATTTATATACTACCGACATGAAGCCACTTCATAAGTAGTAACAAGTTGGATATCAAATTGAATGAATATCTGCTAACAAGCATCTTAATTAAGCTATGATTATCATGGGAATTTCATGAACCGCATTATAATGTAAGTCTTCATGAAAAAATGAAGATCTTAGCCTTCTTAGCTGAAATTTCAAGTTTTTAATTCAATTTTATCGACATGATTTCTATGATTCACTAAATTTAGGTTTCATTTCTTGTGCTGGATGAGTCTCATACAACATACAAAGCTTGCAAGTCACGGCATACATGAACATTTTAAAAATTTTCCTTCCTTGTCCATGACTCTGTCTCCTGCAAAATATGTTTAATGACTGGTTAGAAATTTCTCTGCTTGAATTATATGTACATACGAGTACATACATATCGTATATGTATAGAGCTACATGTTAGATTTGCAATTCCAAATTCATACAGGCACTGGCAGTAGCAACGTCGCATCTTATCACCTTGACCTCCAGGCAAAAATAATGGCGCACTGATGTATAGGGCGAATGGATCTCTCCATGTGCACCTAGAGCACAGTGCAACTAGTATTTAATCCTCATATTTAGCAAGCTATTATAAAAGTCAATTTTTTTGCAAATTCCAATTTTCAACAAATGTTCATGTCTTAATATCTGTCTGCTGTAAAGTGAAAAATATATATATCAAGAGACTCAGCTTTTTAGCGAAGACTGTTCCTGATGTCTAAAAAGAAGTATCTGATAAAGGTTAATTTTGGCAAACTACTATTAGTTATATTAGTATTATAACTATTAGTATATATTATTATATATTACTATTACATGGTATTTGCACTACTATTCAATACTTGAAACTTCAACATTTAAGTAGCATGACTCTTGTTACGGCATACAAATGAAATGAATCTTGAAGCATTTATTTGAAAAGGAAGTTAGGCTGATTGACGAGGAAATTTCATGGACAAGTTAGGACATTTAGGTACATACTAAGAATTGAGTACTTCATTCTGATTCTCAAATTTCGTTAATGTTAACTTGGCAAATTTAGTTAATATCTTCTTTTATCAAAAAGCCATGTGGATCTGCTAACTATACATGTGTCTAAACTATCTGACAAGAGCTCTATTAACTAACAGAAAGTATTCCGGGATCAATAAAAATCGTTGAGAATTAGTGCAGAATTGAGTTCTAAATGGATGGAATCATAGAAATCCGACTTATCGCTTCGGACCATAGAAGTAGATTTTTTATCTAAAGTTGACTAGAATGAAAATTGACTCAAGGTCGCGGCACATCCGGTGGGTACTAAGTTGGGGCACGGATCACCAATTGAAAGTACAAAATTGCATATGTGGCTGATTCTAACCCAATGATGCAGCTGTTCACAAGTGCATCTAAGTGAAAATGCGTGCGATTTTTCTGCCACTATTATGCATTTTACTTCCATTCTAGGGGTTTTATTGTTTCTATGCTTCGGACAAGAATGGATAGCACCTACTTGTCAATGGTGATTTCACCTGTCATTAAAGCGAATGTCCACGACGTAGCATTGTTTTCAATGTGCATGACCGTTCTACTCCTTCATTATTACTATGCAGTGTCGCATTGCTATGGTTTGAATCAAAGTATTCTATGCGGTTAGAATACAACTATATTTATGCAGGTAAAACAATTGAATTTTCTTATGTATGATTCTATGATTCACAAAATTGAGTTGTATTCTTGTTCTGAACAACATTATGAACCCATTTACGTAAATATCTTACAGCTATTTACGATCATTGGCTCGATGATTTAATCTACGAAGAAGTATCCACAATAGTTATAATCGACCAATCACACTGATGCATATCAATGTTTTTATGTTTTTCATCAGTCTAAAACCTATTTGAACGCGCAATTTATGTCAGTGCATAATTTTGACTGCTAATCTTCAGTCGAAAAATTAACTTTTATGAAAGGCAAAATTAAAGCAATTCTTCATGTTTCACTGGTGAAAATTTTGCTGATGCATTTCAGACTGCTCAATTGTATGAAACAGGCCCTAGATCTCCCGTTCATACCCAACTGTGCCACGAAATTTGAAGTAGAAAAGATGCATTTAAAAAATGGTAGAAAATATGGCTCTTACTTAACCTCAAAGCCTTAGGCGGGTTTGAAGAACATTTCTATCGAAGGCTCCTCTGAAGAATCCTCTTTGAAAGAACCGGTTATCTAAACTCTTTGAATCATCCTATTTCGGAAACTTGCAATGGCTCAAGAATTCCATGAACTTGTATTTCCCCATAAGAGTTCAGGAGATGGATTACCATGAAATTCTTCTGAAAATGCACCTGAATTTCTAGACTCGAGCGCACATGTGACGGAAGAAATGTAGAAAACTACATGAAATTCCTCCGTTTTCCACTGTATACTGTACATGTTTACTCCCAAACACATGGAAATTGTAACCGCTCTCTAATAAATGATTGTATGCTATGTAAAAGGAGTACTGTGTACTGTGTAAGCTGACCTCCTCTATTTTCGGATCATTTCGGCGAGCTCCATATGTAGTCCTTTTGAGGGTTTTTCAATTTACGAGTATTATGTCTGTAAGTCGGCTCCAAATGAATTGAAATTCGTTTCACGATGATGACTTTGAAAAGCCATTGAAAGACTTATTTCAGTTCATTTTTGTCTGAGGATTTACAAAAGAGTTTGCCCGAAGTTGTGAAGCTATCAAAACTGTGTTTGCCCATACCTGTTTCGTCAGCCAGTACAGAAAGGTCTTTTTCGGTATTAAAAAGAATAAATGCCTCAGCGTAATACAATTTGGTCAGGAACGCCTGACCTCATTGGCAAGAATTTCTATCGAGAGGGAAGATCAGGGAACTTTATTTAAGAGTGAACTTTTTGATTTGGCAATTGAAGAATTTGCGCGACCAGCTGAAGCCCCCGTCGAATCGACTTCCTTTATAAGTAATTCAATATCCTTCATTGATACAGTTTGCACTTTTGTGCGATTGACAGTGCTATCACTATCTGAAATGCATGTAATAGGAATAACATGGATATTATTTAATGGGCAATCCGCTAATTTTAAGCCTTCTACTTCGCTTGCATGTATAGCGATATTAACTATATTTACATTCGAAAAAAGAGGAGAACACGTCAAAGTCAAAGATGAATTTCAAAAAAGTAATCAAGTCAAGGTCCTTAAGATCTCGCTTCGACCAACGGAGGCCTCGGTTCTTTTCAAAATGGCAGCCACTGCCTCTTTCTAACTGTGGTCGCAATAACGATCGACTGCAGCATTCATACACGACATTTCGTATGGTATTGTGCCGATTGAAGATGTCCCCTCCATTTTTGCAGGTCAATGCAACGTGTGTGAAGTTAGCGGAACCACTCAGCGGAACCATTTTTTATTATAGCTTAATTCTATTCGAAACAGCTGCTAGTTTGTCAATTTCAGTCTCCTGATTACGAATCTGAGCTCAGATTTCACAAATTCACAGTCGCTTTTGAGAAATTCAAGTTTAAAGATAAAAGTGGTTCCGCTGTAAAGTTAGCGGAACCATCCAGCGGAACTAATTGCTGAGTCTCGCTGATTGACGCAGTAAATCAATTTCTTTTGGTCAGTACCCGATCAATTTTGTTGTGCTGATCACGAATATGTGCCTCAATTTTCAAAACAATGCAGATTTCACCCGGAAATCTGAATTTCACTTTTTCTGCAAGCTGATTGTGAAGTTAGCGGAACCATTTTTTAATACAAGGAATTTCTCAGCAAAATCCATCCTCTCCTACTAATTTGAAGCTCCTAAATCAGATTTACAAAACTCGCCCGCATTGCAAAGATATTCCTCTATCTGGGTCCGCTGTGAAGTTCCCGGAACCACCTACTGGCATTAAAATTTCAAATTCTAATTTTTGCACAGAATCACTGCAATAGACATACCAAGAGAATGGAATTGCTTCACTGATCACGGTTTCCCGTCCGATTTCACGGGAGAATAAGTACTTGCCGAGAAAACTTGATTTTACGGTTTTCAAGGATTTCATCGGAATCTCAGCAAAATCCAACCCTCTCCAGATCAGCCGAACCATCATTTATTACAGCACAATTCTATTGCACCATCACAATGTGGAATTACCTCTTGTGCGCTTTCCTTCTCGGTGCATGCTGCTGTGCCTCTGAAGTCAATAGATGTTTGAAGAAGACGGTTTACAAGTGTTCGTCCATCGGAACGCTGGTATCGCTAATTTCTCCATGTTTGTTGTTTGTAATTACGAGGTTAGTTAAAGAATAAAGGTTAGTTATTCGTGATCAGCACAACAAAATTGATCGGGTAGTGACCAAAAGAAATTGATTTACTGCGTCAATCAGCGAGACTCAGCAATTGGTTCCGCTATCTTCACAGCGGACCCAGATAGAGGAATATCTTTGCAATGCGGGCGAGTTTTGCAAATCTGATTTAGGAGCTTCAAATTAGTAGGAGAGGATGGATTTTGCTGAGAAATTCCTTGTATTAAAAAATGGTTCCGCTAACTTCACAATCAGCTTGCAGAAAAAGTGAAATTCAGATTTCCGGGTGAAATCTGCATTGTTTTGAAAATTGAGGCACATATTCGTGATCAGCACAACAAAATTGATCGGGTACTGACCAAAAGAAATTGATTTACTGCGTCAATCAGCGAGACTCAGCAATTAGTTCCGCTGGATGGTTCCGCTAACTTTACAGCGGAACCACTTTTATCTTTAAACTTGAATTTCTCAAAAGCGACTGTGAATTTGTGAAATCTGAGCTCAGATTCGTAATCAGGAGACTGAAATTGACAAACTAGCAGCTGTTTCGAATAGAATTAAGCTATAATAAAAAATGGTTCCGCTGAGTGGTTCCGCTAACTTCACACACGTGTCAATGCATGATGTCCATGGGGATCAAGAATTGTATCAGGATGGTAGATGCATTTATTTGAGTTGCCATCCAAGCGTAAGCCTAAACACCATTTTAATGCTGCGCTCATTTCGTTTGGCTCCAACGCTAGACCTAACCCAGGGGAAGGAATGACCCGCAACCAGTCAGCGGCATGATCCGCAGCAACATTTTCAAGTCGAGCTTTATCGGCTGGTGAAGCTGCTTGAAGGAGGTCGTTTTGTGATTTTGATTCAATCATTTGTGAAAGGCGATGTTGTGATATTTTGACACCAAGTATGTTGTCAAAACCTTGAATTTTTTCAGTCGGCAACACGCGAGCATTGAAATGATGAATTGCTTTCATCAGATAGTCTGAAGGTTCGGAACTAGCACTTGAGAATGATGAGATGTAGGCGGCACCTGCATGTTGAGAGACAGATCGAAGTCCAAGGCCTCCATTTCTTAATGACAATTGGTCCTGTTGCCAAGCATCATCAGTGCATTCTAAGGAGGTGCATTCTTCTAGAGATCTACGCACATCATTATCAAATATCCGCAATGATTGACTTATTTGATCTACTGGAGTTGTTCTGGCAATATGGATCAGGCGGCAAAAACCACTGCATCGACGTAGAATACCCAGAGCAATCTGGGGGTTATGCAAATCCGAAAGAGCATGAAGAAGTTCATTAGCTTTGCTTATCCTCTTTATGAGGAATTCATTGCAGAAACGATGGTCTCCAATTGGCGAACCCAAAACTTCTAAATTTGGTCGTTTATACTTCTTTATATTATCACGACAATTGCGACACGAAACGCTGTTAGTGAATAAAATCTATTAGTGAAAGAAATGAACGTTACGAAAACCTGCTAGTGAGTTGTCTATTAGCGTAACAGGAATATGAGCGAAACAGAAGTCTGTTAGTGAGACAATCTATTACCCTAACAGAATACCAACGACACAAACGCCTGTTAGGGAAAAATAATGCTCTCTGTTAGTCATTTTTCTACCAGTGGTAGGAGGCACCTTTAGTGACACTGTTAGTCAATTTGCACACTATATGCAGAGTTGGAAAAGTTGGAATTGTAATTGACGATATTCAAATCTACTGGAATTGGAATTGGAATTGACCCTGATAAACCTCAATTCCACTTTTTCGATTGACCTGTGATAAATCTATTTGTACAAAAATTGAAATTGCAACGTCCAATCACAACAATTAACAACATTAATTTTAAGACTATAGTTATATAGATACGATACGCAACGATAAAAGAAAAACGTTAAACTTACAGTTCACTTCTTAATGTTGAATTCAGTTCAATTCGATCGGACTCATTTATACCAAAATAATATTATAAATATCAGTGTCACTTATACCGTCAATCTTCAATCGCGCTCGCTGATGTGTTGCTGTATACGCTGCTGTGTTGTTGTTCGAGGGCGGGCAGTTGTTGTTGTGTCAATTTCTCATCGTTTCTAAGTTATACCAATTTTTGAGACTTGACCATAAATCCACTTTCTTTTGAAAATTGAAAGAGTTTCCTTTAATCTCTGCTCGTTAGCTTTCGACCCGACCACATTTCGTTCTTATCACAGAATTTTTAATCTCCTTTTTTAACATGAGTTTTTTTACGAGAACAACATCGTTTTCTGCGGGTTCCTCTGGTGTTAAAAAAATACACGTACATGTACACAAGAAATATGAACTATGAACATGAGAACGCACATAGGAACGACGCAGAGAACGGCACACAGGAGCAACGAGCATAGGATAAGGGCACATGGGTTAGACTGGAACGAACAAATGTTAGATACATTAGCATAATGCAAGTATACGCGACATGAAATTATCGGAATTGAATCTTATTATGGAATTGGAATTGGAATTGAATTGAACTGTTTCGACTGGAATTGGAATTGGAGTTGGAATTGAAATTTCTGCTCTGGAATTGGAATTGGAATTAAAAATTTCAGTGGAATTTTTCCAGCTCTGACTATATGACATATTCGACTGCATTAGGATCCGTACATTACTAGTGATTAAAATAACAGGCATATGACTTTTTTCATTCATGAATCTATGCAGGATAGGTTGAATAGACCTTCAAACAAGTGGATTTCTCATTCATTGTCAGTGTCACCGAATAGAGGATATGAGTCAGCGTTAGCTATTGACTGTAAGCTGCGCATTAGCGCTACTGTTCATATTAAGCATGTGGAGAGTACAATTCGACGTTGGACGATCAACCCAACGGTTATACAGAAAACGATTCGATCCTATAAAAGACCTGCGGGGTGAAGATTTCTTTGACAGATATCGATTTCCAAAGTCAACAGTAGAAGAGCTGCGAAATAAATTCTATAATTATTTAGTTCATCCAACAAATCGTTCTCAAGCCTCATCAGTAGAGATACAAATTTGTAGCGCTCTTCGTTATTATTCTCAAGGAGGATTTTTACGTACGATCGGCGACCTCCGTGGAATTTCTGACAAATCTACAAGTCGTGCAATTCACATGGTATCGGATGTTTTATGTCGCAATCACTCAGATTTTATTCAGTGGCCATCCAGAGAAAAAATGACTTACAATATGAATCAGTTCTACAGTTACTGCGGTATTCCACAAGTAATTGGAGCTGTTGATGGATGTCACACCGCCATCTCCCTATACAGAATCTAGTTTTGTGAACAGAAAAGGATTCTATTCTATAAATTGCCATTTGGCTTGTGATTTCGATCTCAAGATATTCGACTTAAGTGCTCGGTGTCCCGGTAGTTCTCACGACGCTTTTATGCTCCGACGTTCAGAAATGTGGAATCATGCTAATGAAGTGATAAACAATTATAGACCTACGTTACTTGGTGATTCGGCTTATCCACAACTTAAGTGGCTCATGACTCCATTCGATAATCCAACATCTACAGCCCAACGACGTTACAACGCTGCTCATAAAAAAGGCAGATCAATTGTCGAGAGATGCAACGGATTATGGAAATCGCGTTTTCGTTGTCTTACTCAAAAGTTGAACTTTTCACCAAAGAAAAATTCGAACATAATAATGGCATGTGCTTGCCTGCATAATTTGGCAATCGAGAAAAATATCAATTTTCCGACCACATCGTCATCTACAACTGAAGAAGAGATCGTGAACACAAGAAATGACCATGAATCCACAAGAAGTGGACATCGAGCACGTGAAGACTTAGTCAATCGAGTTTTTACATGATTTTGTTTGTTTATCACTCTAAGTCATAGACATTTGCACATAATGCAGACTAGACTATGTAGGCCTATTAAAACATTTTTAAAATAATAGATTTTTCTTTAACACTTCAGTTTTTTCTTTAACCATATGTAATCAATACACATAAAGTACATAGAGTACATAAAGATTTTCTAAAATAATGGAGAAAGAAAATATGTTTTTTCCAAATGGTATACTTTGAAAAATTGAACATGTGCTACTATATGTTTTAAAACAGAAAATCATCCCTGGTAAATGGATGGTCGATAATATGTTGTCAGTCAACACTTGTTGGGTTTGACGCGGATGCTCGTTTTGACACTGTTGCTGGTTTTGATACGGATAACCTCGCGCCAACAAGTCCTTATAATATGAGGTCTTTGCTTTGTAGTATTCTATGCGCACTTCACTCTCTCTTTCCGCTAATTCCAGCTTCTTTTTCTCAATATCTACCATGGCGGCGTAATAATCTTCACTTTGAATCTTCCTTTTAGTAGATATCCAGCGTTTGCGAGTTTGCGTCCGGGACCGCTCGAAGTTTTCTTCTTCGGAATCGGAATCCATTTCGTCACTATCGTCTTCCACTGTCTGACCACTTTGCGGTGCACCCGGTATACCTAAAATTGAAAAAAGACTTTATCAATATGACTAAGATAGGACAGATAGGAAATAAACGACATTTTTCATCACACACAGTGGAGACATTGTATTATTGGATAGGTGTAAACCTACACTACATTCCAAAAAATACTGATAAAAAGATTCATCCAAAGTCATGCTTAAACAATTGTCGTAAATTTATCAAGGACCGCATGATAAGAATCAGTGGTTGGTCACTCCTTTGTATTTACCTTCCGAAAATTACATAGATGTGTACAAATAATAAAAACGCCTTTTGTTTTTATTTATTGTATACACATCTATATAAGTAACACAAGGTTAATACAAAGGAGTCCCCAAAACGCTGATTTTTATCCTGCCAATATTAATTAACTATGCCTCCTATTCACCACATTCAATATCATCATCAAGGACATTATAAATATCCTTGGTAATTAAATCATATTTCATTTTTTACAGTTCAAAATTAACCATATTACATATAGGGCTTCAGCAATATGACAAATATTGAATTACCAAAGAAATAAAGGCAACATAATGGGTTTAGGAAATAATCAATGCAGTTTTGAAACGAATCAATGAAGTTGAGAAATTAATAGATGGGAAAAGGTACTATCCAAATATACCATAGCACTGAAGCAAATATGACAAATATCTGATATACTTGATAGATTTATATGTGGAAGCTATGTTTATGCCTAAATCTATCATCTTTTCTTGATTATCGTAATTATAGAAACTGACTCGCTCAAAAGTGAATAAATTGATTGTGCATCTAATATTTTGCTGAATACATAGCAGACTAAAATGATAATGAAAATGTATATAGGCCCTATTGCCTTTATGGTTACACATTTTTAGAATTTTAGAATACATTTTTGAATAAAGATAAAACTGTTAAATGTGTAGAATTTTTCAATCGTCTTGAATTTCTTCAGAATAGATAAGAATTACTAGTACATACCCATAACGCTTTCGGGCGGGATAATTCGATAAATCTTTAATTCTTGGTCGGTAAGCACAGATTCTATAGTCTGATCACTATTTGCAGATAATCCACCACCTGTTTTACTCCTCTCCTTTCTCTGCTCGTCAAAGAAATCAGCCGCTTTTCGTTTCACCCCGGATTTCATGGTCTGCCATTTCTCTTTTATCGAATCCAGACTCCGTTCTTGACCACCGACAGCATTAATTCGATTAATTATTTCGGTATAAGTGTCTTTCTTTTTCACTTGTGTAACTTCGTTGCAATGCTTGGCAGTTAATAAGTCATTATTTTCGGTAAAAAGTTCTACCAACAGTTTTATTTCCTCTGTGGTGTAGTCTTTCTTCCGCTGTCTCTTCGCCATCATCTCACAATAGTATGTGAAATTATACATTTCACAGAGGGAAGGTCTCGCATTGAAGAACAATCGAGGCTTTTGATTGGCTTTCTATTTTGTTGTTAAGATAGCGTTCGAACTATTTTTAGACGCTAGCAATTTCGTGGGAAATCAATCATAGATATCCAAGCCTTACTTCAGTTGCTCTCACTAATAGAATTTCTCGTTAACAGAGGTTTCATGTCGCTCACCTCATGAAGTCTATTAGCGTACAATCCTGTTAGCACTAATAGAGTTTTCCCTAACAGCGATTCGTGTCGCCTGCCCCAGAATGCTTAGATCAACTTTACTGTACGCTTCACACTTGGCTAAATTAACTTCCAAACCTGTCTTGGATGTAGCGGATCGTAGTAGATGTAAAACTTGAACTATAGAATCTCTCTGTCCACAGACAATGCCATCGTCCAAATACCATGTGTTGTACATCAGCGGTATTGAACTTGAAATTTCATTGATTGAGATCTGCAGGACTAGAGAAAACAAAAGTGGACCTAACGGATCACCTTGCTGAACACCTGTTTCGGATGCTAAGTTCCCCATTTGATGACGGAGAATGGGATGTGAAGAATAACATGCCCTCACCCAAGGTAATTGTTCAGGGAAATGTTCATCACATTCACTGAACAACATCTGACGAGAGACTCGATTAAAAGCATTGGTCATGTCAATTTTTAATATCACGAAGTCGTCTTCATTCCAATGTTTGTCGATCATAGCCCTTAATATATGAATAATCATCCCCATGCCTCTTGGACATGCAACTCCAAATTGATAAGGCTGAAAGAATTCAGCAGCCTTACTTCTTAGCACGACACATGCACTTTTACTGACTAGTCTTCTCAGAATTTCTCCTGCTGCAATCGGTCGGATATCATTTTCACCTTTCTTTAGGGCAGTGAGGTTAGCACTTGCCAGCGCACTGAGAACTTCTACGGGAGCTGATCCTCGCAATAATAAATTTGCAATGCTTCGAAGAGACGAATATAGGGGTGAATTCAAAGTTGCTTCGTTTGCCTCTAGAAGATGCTGGCATCGCACACCTGAAGATCCACATGCTGTGTCTCTTGGAAATGCATGAAGCACTTCTGAAATGTTGAAGTCAGGCGGTAGCTGAAGTGCAGACTGATCTTCGGCTGTTGATGGGATATCTGGTATTGGTGAAGATGGATGCTTTTGTAACAGCAATTGCCAGGTTTCCGAGTCATTTTTTGCAATACCTGTTGAAGTTAGTATCCTTGCCGCCTTCCCAAACAGTCCATCTTGTGCCAAAGTTGTGGCAGCTTCAATTCAGAGTTCATTTTCTTTGGCTGAAGTTCGTTGCTTTTTGTTCACTCTAACGTGGGAAGCACCACATTGAGCTTGTTCCCATAGTTCCTGAATTTCACCCTGAAGCCATCTTTGGCAAAATTTCCTGATATCTGGACGCCTTTGTTTTCTTCCTGCTCGCTTACATGATGGCAGCACGCATTTTGGCAACATAAAAAAACGCTTCCATGCCTCTATCGTGTTCGATGATATTATGTCTTTGAGAGCATTAGATAAAACGGTACCGAAAGCTTGGCGAGCTGAATGGGGTATGTGCTTTAGCGTTGGACGATTTAATGACATTATAGATTCCAAGGAGGGTAGGGTGATATTTGAACTGGTATCTTCTCTGCTTCTAATAGAGACATTGGCTTCAACATTTTTTGTTGATGCTGTGCAATTCTTCAAGCTCTGCATCGATATTGCTATTATTCGATTACAGCGAAAAATTGCTTTTCCGTGGGTATCCAACCATTCCTGTGGAACATACCCCGGTAGTACACCGTTCACATGTTGTTCCATGTGATTTATCCCACTGGATGATGCATACCGCATGAAACAACCATCTACCATACATTGGATACCCACTTTACTTTGAGATAACGTGGGGACTGATTGAGTTGACGGTGAATCAGAAGGTTCATCTATATTTCCTCGATGGTAAGAATTATATTGTGCATTGCTTGAAACACGTCGGTCATTTGCAGTTAGTTTGGGCTGATCTTTTTCTTTCGCAGATGCATTAGATCTGTTCCATTGAAGAGATTCTTTCACAACCTGATCTAAAATAGTTTCAATATTCGAAGCAAAATTTGATGGCATGCTTTTGTTGCATCGCTTACTTCTCTATCTAGTCAGTTATCTCATTGTATAGCGATGTCTAGAAATAATTGAAATATACATGCATCAGTTTGTGATCGGATGTGAATGCACAAATTGCCTACGCTTGGAAGTTTAGTCTAATCATGGGGCCTGTGAATCATTTCAATCATGCTTAGTCCTACACCATATTCACTGGATGAGCTAATGTTATAACAGTAAGTGGCATTATTGTGCATGTTTGAATCATGAGACAGAGCAAGTACAAATAGGAAATAAGATTAAAATTTTGCTCGTCGAATTGGTAACTGTTTATTAAGTTGCATAAAAATCTGCACTTATTGATGGACTATGGCTATGTGTATAGCTTATGGTCAATAATCCTTATATAGCTTTTAGTACGTGGAATTTCCTCTTAACACGAAAAAATTTGATGAGCATGTCCTAACCTAATAGAAAAGTATGGAGCCGCCACTGCATTTAACCTCTGAATATTAGCCTTTTCAGCCTTTTCATGTATGTTTTTAAAAATGCATGTAGCCTTTTCAGAGGCACATGCATTTAATTGGCAAATCGTTCCTTCATTGCCAGTTTGAAGGTAAATGTTAGTCACAAGATAATCGATTGTCATACTCACTTGATTCTCTGATTTATTGGATGGTATCGAATGTATATCAACAACGTGAACGGAGTCCTCAAGAACCGTCCTCTTGTTTTGCAGTCCTACACCATTCATCGATGAGATTCTTTGATGAGAGTTGGAATTCTTCTAACTTTGACAATGTTTTCCCCACCCAAGACGTTGACAAAAGGTATGGTTAGTCTAGGTCTAATAGTAGCTATATTTTAGACGGCGCTCTGATGAGAAAATGCATGTCCTACTAGTTCTTGAATTCCATACTCAGACAATGAATCTCGAAAAGCAATCACCTGATGCGTTAAGAAGCCCAAAGTTTCATGCCATGGAGTATTCACTGTCATCATAAAAACACCCATAAAACAAAATAAACATCCACTCAATAATGATGACAAATCATTCAATTTCAAGAAAAATATCCCAAGTATTATATCTATGGAAATGTTATATAATCACTCAATAAATTGAAGCTGCAAGTTATTTAAATATTGATGAACAATCTATTAGTCTTAATCATAGTAATACTATTTGATGAAAACGATGAACGTTATCTTCCTAAACCAATCGTTTCAGAAAACGCAATATTTAGTCGACTCCCATACATGTACATAATTATGAATAATTAGCTCATGTTGAATGACTATTTGGCATTAGTCTTGATTGACCGACAATGGACAGTTTCCAACATTCCAACTATAGACATACGATAATCAAATGACTAATGTATGCATGCGAGAATCATAACAGTTTGAAAAACCCTCAAAAGAACTACATATGGAGCTCGCCGAAATGATCCGAAAATAGAGGAGGTCAGCTTACACAGTACACAGTACTCCTTTTACATAGCATACAATCATTTATTAGAGAGCGGTTACAATTTCCATGTGTTTGAGAGTAAACATGTACAGTATACAGTGGAAAACGGAGGAATTTCATGTAGTTTTCTACATTTCTTCCGTCACATGTGCGCTCGAGTCTAGAAATTCAGGTGCATTTCAGAAGAATTTCATGGTAATCCATCTCCTGAACTCTTATGGGGAAATACAAGTTCATGGAATTCTTGAGCCATTGCAAGTTTCCGAAATAGGATGATTCAAAGAGTTTAGATAACCTGTTCGTATATTGATCGTATTTTTGGGCTTCCTGCAATTATATTTGAAAAATTAGGCTGCTACTCTTGCTAATCTTATTGATCAATACCACGATAGATTTTGTGCGAGATTGATAGACTGGCCAAAGCCTTACGTTTGTGTTTCAGCTACTGACAAAGCTTTATAACTTTGCCTTCAGGAGTTATGCTCATGTTTTCTAACTTTCAAAACAATCTGTTTGGAGAGTTATCTATTCAATGTAAATCAATGGCTGAATTATTGAAAATCGATTGTGCATAAGTCGGTCAAACATGATGCACAGCGACCGTTTTTCTCGGATAGAGAACATGAATATACCCGTTTCAAATAGAAATTTCCTCTAAGAAAGAAGTTCGAGTTTTGTTATGCAGCCATTGCCAATTGAGTGACTATACATGTAAATGTGACTCAATTACACGAGCGTACAGTATATTGTCTAGCAATTGCTGTCAAAAGCATTCTTCAACAGCTGCCCAAACTATGAATTCTTCATTTTTAGGTAATCAACATGACATCAATTAAAATTGTTTTATTTCCCCCACTTCATTGCTTTCCATCATCAAGTAATGTTGCATTTTATAATAAAATCTACTTGTTTATGGAATCTATTTTCTTTTTTTATTGGCGTGAATTGCATTTCCTATCAAAATAATAAGAAATGATGGAATCGATCATATTTCAACTAATACTCATAAAAATCGATAGAAAGCTATTAATAAAAACAAAATGGTTAATACCACAAATCAGTCAGCATAAGCTGATGCGCATGCACTAATCGTGTCTTTGGGCTTCCTGCGACTACAATTAGTCGTCATTGTCGCAAATATCTTTCCTTCAATATTCTGCCTCATCATCACTGTACATGTGCAAAATATCTTTAATTCATCACTAAAATTGAATCCAGGTAAGTCGCTAACTATAGAAAATTCACTCATGCTACCCGCTCATAGAACCCGCCCTCGAATAAAACTGTACTTAAATTGCAAAGATAATTATGAAATCCACGGGTTAGATTCACGAAGACATTTTACTTGTATCTTGTGCACCTATTTCTATTAGTGTACCCTCAATTGAACTCTTTCACCGAATATTTTTAAAATTGATTTTTTGTAAAAGGGGAATACTGATCTGTAATTGAAAATCGCATGTACTCAATTCACAATTAAGAAATCTTATGATTACTTTAACGATTATGCAGCGCATGAAATTGAAGAGTTCTCGACGGATCTCAGAAATCAGACCATTCAAAATTTCACGGTGCTGTTTTTCACAAATGATAACATAATATTGATGATCATATTTTGGGTCTGGATTCACCTGAGTAAACAAATGCTCGCAATCTCAGCGGGTTCACGATTTGGATTCGATGTTCTAAACTTTATTTCTCTCATCGCAGTTGAATCGAGTTAACTGAATGAACTGCCGTCTTATCATCACATTGTTTCCAGTGGCTTTGCATGCTTTTCGATGCACACCGACTACGATACATCATGATTCATGGTGTATAACATAAATTGTAGTTGCGCTAGCTTTTGCCGAAAATTCATAGCAACGATTTCTCACAAAAAACACCGGTTCATAGGGAAATGCCTGCTTATACTAGATAGCCCTATACTTATTAACGTGAAGTACCTTTTAGTTCAAGATTTGCTTTTATTACTTTAGCATGTTACCCAGCAGAAATGTAGGATAAATTTCTCATCTTAATATAAATTTTTCAGTTTCATCTTTTTTTAAAAAATGCGTTTTGTTAGCTACTGCGATACGTATGTACAAATACACATTAATTTCATACAATTAAAAACATCTGTTTGATAATGGCTTCGAAACGTGCTAATGTAGGTCATAAAGTGTTGAGGTTTTATGCTTTTGGACATCAGAGACTTTGCTGTATGATAATAAACTTTGTTTTAGCACCACGACATGTTGACAAATTCATAAAGTTTGTGTGTGTGTGTATATATAGCATATTCTTTGCTCTATGATTATTCACATTCAGCCTAATAGAAACATGGGTGTTCGTCCATTGTTTCTGTGTGTCGCCGTTTTACTGCTGGTCGTGTTTGAAGTATCTCAAGCCTCGTATACCAAGAAAAAAGTTGTTGGTAAGTTTCTCTTAGGAAAGTCATGTTCACTCTCACATTGGTAGTCCTCATTTTGTTCAAGTTTCATTACATAACAAATAAAGCGTACTGGTCACAAATCTAATCACAACCATGTATGCAATATGTACACATTGTGCTTAATGATATAGTCAAACCCCTATGGACAAATCTACGCATTGACGAACATTGGGAAATTGAGCTCAAAAAGCTTGTGATTCTGTTTTTAGTACCACACTATTGATATGATATAACAGACAGCAGATGGATGAACTATAAATATTCACAATTAGGCTATTACTATGATAAAGGAGTTTTCTGTACCCAAAAAGTTGAACCATAAGGACTCATTGAAGTACATGCTAGAGTAGATTACAAGTCCCTCGAATTACTAGAGCAATTTACCAATTTGAGCCAGCTTCAGGTAAAGTATTTCAATGTCAATCAAGAAAATGTAATGGTGCATTATACGAGGGATATCCAGGAAGGAAGTTCTGCATGTGAGCTAATGCCAAATTAGAGAGAAAGACGGGGTCATTCTCGAAAGTCAAGGAGCATTCGAAGGTGCATCATTGCATTAGCTCGTTCCATAGACATTAAACATTCAGTCTAAAAGAATAAATAGCGACATAGTTGACCAGTTTGCGCGTCAGGCGATGCATTTCACAGGCAAGTTAAGAGAGATTCTGACTCGATATACTTTAGTGGTCAAAAGTAAAAAGTAAGGTTGCACTTCGCACAGCGTCACGCAGATACCATAATCCCGAGATAGTTAAATGACGAACTCAGTTTTCAGAATTCACATGAAATCAGATGCAACATTAGTAGTGTGTTTAAAGTGATACTTAAGGAATGTCCGTCGAAATTTCACTAACATGCTATTTACAACCTATAAAGGATCAAACTTCATATGGCCATTTACGAAGTGGCATATTTCCAGCAAGACTCAGTCCCGTGTCATGTTTCAAAGCGGACTAAGAGCTGGTTTAGACCTACTGAAAAGTTGATCTATTGTAGAAGTGGCCGCCAAACTCACCAGATCTCAATGTGATCGAGAATTGCTAGTCGATAATGAAATCAAAAGGCCAAGGAGTGTCCATCGTCCTTCTTCAGAAAGAGATATTCAAATCCTCAAAACAGTTTGGGTGACAGAAATATAGCCGGATTACTGTAGAAATTTGGTGAAATCTATACCAGCACGAATCCGAGCAGTGCTCGATAACAATGCCAATTTCGATAATCATTCTGCATGAAAAAATTGTGCTTGTGTTTGTTCTGAGTTCTAGTTTACTAGAAATAAACTTTACCTAAAATGCCGATATGCCTATTTTTCCTGGTGGGGCTAATATTTTGGCCACTATGGTGATTCATTGCATCACAAAATTTCATTTTATTCAATGAAGAAATTTCAATTATATTTTAAGGAAAGTTTAAGTGACATTTCGAATATTTTGCATTGTCTCAATCTGTTCATGGAATATATCTTTTCTTCTTCGATTAAACACAAACATGAATACTATTCTGTTTGCTTTTAATTTGAGTATACAATTTTCTATGCTTTTGTCATTGTCGATTCACAGCTATTTCAAAAGTAGAGTAAAATTTTGCAAACTTTAATTTTAGAAAATTTATCGATGTGTATAAAGAGCGAAATTTTCAAAATTTATAATTAATCATCGCACGAATTTAATGAGCATTATCGCATTTTTTTGCAGTAACTACCAAAATCATTGAGCTTACATCTAATATTTTTTATGTAATTGTATAGCAACGATTGTGCGTGCTATGTTTTGAAAATTCATGTGAGATTCATAACTGAGATACATTAATTTCTATCAATTTTTTGAAAATGCAACATTTTCAACATAGAAAAACGTCATATAATCAATGAACTTCGCATTTGGAAAATATACAAAGAGGTTGATTGAATATCCGCACACGTATAAAATTCAATGATTCATAGCCTACTGAATTTACTTCAAAAAAGCAATTTTAAGTACACCGTCACAGTATTTATTATGCGATGAAATAATTGCAAAAAATTTGTGACTATTATTTTGAATTGCCATTCATCTCACAACGATGAATGGGTTAGAGCAAATGAATACCACTACTTAACCCTAGCCGCACTGGGGAGTGAAATTTTGCCCCCTTGCTGATCTCCCAAACTATTGCACCAATTTTGTCAAACCACACATCATTTAAATGGGCAGTGAAAGGAGATTTAGAAAAACAGCATCCGTTTTATTTCTAAGGTCATCCCTGGTCTGAGGTGAAGGTCAAAGGTCAAAAACCGACATGATCTGGTCAAGGTAGTTAATAAAATAATGATTATTTATCGCTCTTAGATTGCATCATTTTCAAGTTAATCATTTCATTTCATTGTATCATTTCAAAGTTTAAATAATTCAAACTTTTAGTTCAGCTCAGATATCATTAAAATCGCACATTACAGCATTGAGTTTCTGCAGCTGAAGAGATAACCCAATTCGTTGACTTTCATCGAGACAGTGATGCTAAAAGGAATATGATTCTGAAAAATTTCAACAGTCGCTGATCAGATGCAGAACTAAAGAATAAATAAATATAATAAAGTAAAAAAATCATATTTGAAATGTGAATTTCAAATTTCAAGCATGCATGCATAATAAGCAGATAGTTTCAAATTCAAAGATTTTGCATTTGTGAATATCTCTATGTTAATAGGAAGAATCCTTTATGTAATCTCAACTTATTGCATCAAGAATTGATGCGGCAATATACACTAGAAGTGAATATACGAGTATATACCTAAATCAGCCAAAATATTCCAAACATTCAAATTTTAAAACAGCTCTAACGCCAAAAGTATTGTGTCAAATTTATCATCCGTCTGTCAAAAGTTGCATAATTCGTAGAAAGTAAGCTATTGGAAATCTGGTGGCCACAACTTGCTTGGTTGAAAAGATATTCAAAAATTTCGCCAGTGGGGCGAGAAACGCCCCTCCTAGTAGGGCGAGGGTTGAAGAATCAGATAGTCCTAAAGATCAATGTGCTTCTCATTTTCATCAATTGTTTGACATTTTTGACATCTTCCATGCTCTATACTCCTTCTCATTTTATTGAATTCGACATCATTATGATGTTTTGATTTTTTTACAAAATAAATGAGTTTTAAAATGCTTGTGATTTTCTTGGAGCTATATCACATATTTCTAGATTTTGGCGAGTATACACCAGCTTACTTTACTTTACTTTTTCAATTGTTTGTCTTAATGGCGTTGGATCTGTAATGCCACTAATCTATCTTGCAAATACTTTTGCAGCTGATCTTCGAGTGCATTTTTAGGAAATTTACATCTCATTTTCATTTTCAGTGAAAAACGTTCGACCAGCAATTGTTCGACCAGCAGTTGTTCGACCTCGGCATCCTCACAACACTGTTCACGACGTGATCATACATGCAAAAGCTGTCCGCCATCACGGGAGACGAAGATATCATCCCAAACGAATTACCTATGTTCACCACCACCACAGGGTAGTTATCCAACATTCTAAAGGAAAAAGTACCATTAACATTCATAAAATCGTCAAACACGTTCACCATGGTCGCCATCATGGGAAAACTTACATAGTTCACAAACATGTACACCACAAGAGATACAAATATATTAGGGCAAAAAATGGATACTATCATAAAAAGCTTCTGAGGAAACATTTGAGGAAATATATGAAAAGTCGATACTACAAATACAAAAAGCACTGTTCCCACTGGGGAAAGTATAAGGGTCGTAGAAGATGTTATTACTGGTTGTTTCACCATAAACATCTTCAGCACTGTTATTATTACCGGGCACGTTACAACAAGCTTCATATGAAATGTCGCTTGTGGAAATATTTCAAGAAACAGTGTTCGAGGCGCTACAAGGGTCATAGGCGATGTTATTACTACCGATTTGTTGGGCGACGTGTTCAGCGGTGTCACTTATATAAACGAAGGCATGCCATCCATATGCGATGTCGTTACGTGAGTTACAAAAAGCATAGGAAATACACAAGTAAGAAGAAGAGTGCAGTCCCCAAGCGGCCGAGTTATTAAATGCATCACTACCGTCATGCTATCAACTTTGAGACGATGCTTTATGTGAGCTTTTCAGATTCTGTTGTGTTGAATGTTGGATTTAATTCTCAAATGAATACATAATGCATGAACAACAAAATCAGCCGTTTTTTATTCTGACCATGTAAGTGTAGCATGAACAAAGCAATGTCCTATACAAGGTTGGACCTTGGACTTTTGGATTGACTGTGAGCACCTGACTTCAAGCAAATTAAAACTAGTATTGAAGGCACAAAACTTTACGCTTCAGAATATGATAACGTATCCTACCAGCCACATATCTTCTGCGTGGCAATTTGATTCATTATTTGTATTTTTCTTATTTCTATTCGTTTATTAATTCTACTGTTACTTGCATTTACTATATGACTTCAAATGCTTTGGTAAATTGGTAGACAATCAATCCCCGCTACTGGTCTTAATACCGGCAGTCACAATTGTGACGAAATATTTATTCAACTGATCATAATTGGTACGACAACTGATAAGTGACGGTGAGAGTTTGAGGTTTTATCCTGCCAATTGACACATTCGAACTCAAGCGGCTCGCATCTCAGCTGGTAGAGCATAGGTCTAGTTAACATGGGGTCGTTGGTTCGAATCCTACAAGCCGCACATCTTTTGATTTGATCCATCGTTTATTTCATTTCATTCTATTGTTAGCTACTTGCATGAAATGAATATAATCATGCATTTCACTGCTATATTTTTCTTACAAATATCCACTAACATGTGAAATCAGCGAATTTTAAAGCAGATCGCCTTATTGTAGTAGCAAAATATTGCTTGACACTGATATGGGATTAAGCTTCCCTGTGTGGTCATTGTGCTTCATTAGCTATTGAGCGGCATTATATCGACCAATGCAACATAATAATATATTGCATTATCATCATATAGAGCCAACATAACATTTACCTGATTCATCATTTCCAGCTTTTGCCATCATAGGTGGCCAACATTGGTCGATCGTAAGATCTAATATATCGGCTTCAATTACATTTATTTTCAAACGCAGGTGTACAGAAAGGCCTAGTGTGTGAGTTTGTCAGCAGAAACTGTGACGATAAATGAGGTATCTAAGAATACAATCCAGGTAGTGATGCAAATCGATAAATCGGTAGTTTTTCGTACTTAAATCGGTAAAATCAAAATCTGTAATTCTTGAGACCTAATGATTCTCTAAATCATGGTAAATTGAAGCAAGAATATTGCATTTTGAACACTCTCTGATATTTCACTCGACTTTCAAACTGAGTATTTAACATCTATAGTGCGCTAACGATAGGCCTGTGAATAGCGAAAAACTCAGGTGGAGGGGCGGTTCGATATCTATTCCGCAAATTATATAAACTTAGCTTTCTCGTTCAAAAAGTCTTGGATTTATTAAGCAAATTTTTGTAATTTAAAAGTTGTAGTTTATAAGACTCCATGAAGCAATTAGATTTTATCTGGAAGCTCATCAAAGACCGACTGAAGTCGATTATGTCTTCATATTTTTGAGAAAGTGTAAAGCTATGCCAATATTGATGTTCTACAAAGGCCAATTTCGATTTTCACAGAATCAATTGTTTAATAGCTAAGTTCGGCCTCTATCATAGTTTTTAGAGACAGCGTCGGGAAACATCTGCTCCTGCTTGTACATATTTTTAGCCCATTTCTTTTTATTAAACTTGAAACCACAAAACATGTGGGAGTGTTTTTTCCAAATCCTCTCTGTCAATGAATCTCCTCTGCGAAGCAAAAAACTGCGATCATTATTAATAAGAGATATGAATGTTTCACATGGTTCCACAATATCTACAGAAGGAAAGAATTGATTTAATCTACTTTTTGAGTTGCTGAATTAATAATTTTTCAATTGACATTTTTTGAGCGTTACTAGGATTTAGCAAGACGATCTCAAATGCATACATTGTCAAATTACCGATAAAAGAGCAATAGCTAAGCTTACTAACCACAGTCGAAAAATGAATTAACATTGAAATTAAATCGAAGCTTGAACAATTACCGATAATTTACAGCTAGAAGCCGCAAGCTTTTGACAGAAAATTTATTCGCACACATGCATCAGTTGTCACTAATGATGATAGCCTGGCCACTGAAACATGTCTGCGAATAAATTGCCGGTAATCATTACTGATGGTGCCGATTGACGGTAATATTTCGATAATTTTTACCTTTTTCAATACTAAATAATAATACCGAGTATAATCATAATAATATATACTTTATTGCAAGAAATAAAAGGCTACAATGGTTCCGGAGAACGCTTAAAGTGAGCCTAACGAACAAGAACTTTTAAGTGTAAACTTTACAATGCGGTGAAAAGTCAAAAGAAGCAAGATTAATTTGAAGGCACAGAGACAGGGAGAATTAGCGACATTCTCATGTAGAGAGTTTGCTCTGATTATGCGATGTGCAAAGAAATGTTTGCGAATATTGTAACTATGACGATCAGTGGGAAGCAATATTATTGAATGGCCTCACAGTTCTCGTGGGTTCAGACACGAGTCCATCCACCAATCCATTCAGTAGTTTATACACAAAACCCAAGTCGAAATATATTCTTCTCTTTTCTAGAGACATAAGATTAAGCGAAACGAGACGTGATGAATAACTGTCACAATATATGCATGCACGGAGTCAAGCAAATTTGGTGAATAGAAATAATAGAAATAATATCTTCTTTATTTCTAGAAAATGAAAATCCCTATGTAATCACCCTACGTAGGCCTATAATAATTTTGCTAATAATGTATTGTACAGTCAAAAAGACCAATGACTATAGAAAAGAACAAAATAAAGAACGTTCATCACCGTTTCAGACGTTGAAGCGGCTGCAACATAGAACCTGCAAAGTATTGTTCTTTGCGGCTCTGGAAATTCGCATGAGGTTCTTCTGCTATATCTACGACCCCGATTTCTCAGAATAGGGCGATGACCAACCTCTTATTTATTTTGCCACTGGCAGCCTTAATCGCATGAACCACACGGCCACAACATAAATCCAAAACAAGACCGATAAAGGAACCTCTTGATTCCTTTGGGTACAGACTGCCCAGTGCAAGACCAGTCAGAAGCACCTGTACCTGTTCTAGACGATGATCCTCTCTACATCCATTCGCCAAAGCGCGTGAAGGACCCTAGCGATGCAGAGTCTGAATCCTCGGTACATTAATGGCCTTCAGTAGGTTGGTATGATGAGCAGACCTAGGCAATCTCAGAGCCGCTTTTGTACTGTCATACACAGTAACAATAATGCATCAATCTTACCCTAATAATTCTCTTTTTATTCACCAGTTTGTTATTAAGACTGAAAGATGACTGCTACACGTATGCGATTAAGCTTTGATACGAGTAAAAGGAAGTTAATCATAAAGACTTATTGGAAAACGGAAAGCGTTCATAATGTCATTAAAATGTGGGAGGAGACTTCTGATTCACCTGCACCTTCGTATGTTACACTGTTTGACATGATAGTATTCCACATTTCAAAATTATCTCTATGGACTTCCACGTCCAGTTAGTCGTTCCTGTTAATTTGCCCTCTCAGCATAGAGGTCAACTGTTATAGTTTAAAACAGTTAAAAGAGGATGGATTGATATTTGCACATACATGTCGGTCAATTATCTTTTGTCAAAATGCATCGTACTCTGCTCTCAG
Organism: Prostheceraeus crozeri; assembly: GCA_907163375.1. NCBI lineage: Eukaryota > Metazoa > Platyhelminthes > Polycladida > Euryleptidae > Prostheceraeus > Prostheceraeus crozeri. The sequence continues at coordinate 147,572 of CAJQUW010005949.1, read as the reverse complement.
GCATTTATTTTAACAGGATGATTGACCTCATTTTTCCAGCAAACATCAATCTGTCCTCCTTTAACCGCTACTTACTTTGAATGTTTTCTAATAAGATGCTCTTAATAACAATGTTCATTTAAGATTTTTACCGTTAATTTTTATTTAAGATCTTCTTATGTTTGTAATGGATGGATTGTACAGCCAGCATAATATTAGAGCATGTAATGCACATCTTTTGGCAAATCATATTCATCAGACAGCATTCAAGACATTTGTTGTAAGGCCATTCTCTTCTTGAGGACGGGCTAACTAGCTTAACTGTTGAGATGGCACAGTTGCAATGCAAATAGGACGGGAAAAACTAAACCTCGCCACTTGAGGCTCTTTATCATTTGCGCAGCTCGGCAGTTGAATGAAAATAACGAATCCGTCCTCTGCCGGTTAAAGGATCAAGTCCATTGATCACAAATCCAATGTGACTCAGTTTGACAAAATTTGATGAATTTGAAAAAATGGAAAATGTGGGATAGGAAAGAATAGAAGTCGGTCCTTAGATACACTTAAATACGAGGAAAAAATCTTTGGGGCTTGGTATCTTTACGTCGAACCGACGAAGAACCCAGGCCAACTTCTCTATATGGGCTTTAAAATTTTCAAGATATCTCACAAGAATTTTGAAGCTTTTGGTTGGTAACTCGGGTGGTGGAATAGCCGAGATTTCTGCGAGTCATTTAGAGCTGCTTCAATACCTAAAGGATGTGTGATGGTGACTTAGGTGTGACTTCTTTTTTCAGATGTGTACCAGTGGATTTGGCAGTCTTAATCACGAGGGAAAAGCTAGCGGAAGACGCCACATTCACTCGACGCACTACACTTGGACTCGATGATTTTGTCTTTGTTGGAGATCTGTCTCAAGACCATTGGGTTAAAATTTTGGAAAACATTGGAAAATTTTGATATTTTGTGATAGGCCCTATAGTTTGTGCTCTTACCATCACAGCCGAGGCAGCTACACAGCAATAGAATTGGTCTAAAACTCTTGATTTCATAATTATTTCGATTAAAACGATCGTAGCAATGCGAGTCCTGTCCGCGAATTTTTGAGCATTCCTTTGCCGCCAGTGGCTTGTGCTAGTGTGTTAGCATCATTAGTTATCACATAGACATCGTATGGGATAACGTGAATCTTGCTTTACGATAGAGGCATATTTCCATGCAATGAGAAAAATCTGGAGAAAAATAAATCATACACTTTATTTTGGAGTTTTTGCTTATAGCTTGAAAGGTAAGCTTTATATTATGCAGAGTTAATTATAGTGATGCAAATTTCCCATTTGTTGGTGAACATGTGAAGTATAATAGCACACAGTCCACGCAGCATTATGCATGAACAACCATTGTGGAAGACATAAAGACTGTAAACTCGTAAGATATTTGAAAACTAAAGATATCTGTGATGGGTAAAAAAATATCTATGATAGCTTCCATCTTCTGGCGTATAGAAATTGCCCGATATCTTCGTTGAGGACAAACTACACATCCTGAATTTCAATTTCAGATCTTTCCAAATGAGTTTCAGACATTTCCAGATGAATTTAAGATTCTCCGATTGAATTTAAGATCTTTCAAACTTGAGTTTCTGGCAGATATCTGAAATTCAATTAAAGATATCCGAAATCTATCTGATGTCTGAAATTCATTTGGAGAGATCTGAATTCTGGCATCACGTTAAAATACGATAGAATTTGCACATAGATATGAATTAAGATGCAGTGCATCATGCAGGGATAGGGAAGTTTTCGGTCTTTGAATATTAGGCCTACATAGTCTTTTCAAGCGACTATCATAAGTCTGAAAAACAATAATTTAAGGCAAAAACATCAATCACCGAAAAAAATTTCAAACTTCTCCAAAAGTCGAAAATTTTCCATTTGCATCACTAGTTATAATACGATGGAAAATATTACCTACAAGTTTTTGGCTGTGCGATGGGATCTCCAATTTCTTCTGTCATGGAGAATGTAAAAGAAACGATTCTGAGGGAATTCCCATTGAATTATTGGAAGACGTGGATGACACATGGGTGGTACCTGAGCCGTCGATTGACCGCATCCATGACTCCATCAATTCTGTGGAAACTTTCATACAATTTACAATGGAAAAGGAAGTTGAACGTCGCTTAGCCCTTTTGGATGTTGACATCACACGAGACGATGGAACTCTGTCCTTTGTAGTCTATCGTAAGTCAACTCACTCTGAGAAGTATCGCAATTTTGACTCGCAGCATCCCACGTCTCACAAGTTATCAGTGATGAGAAGTTTAATGGATCTATCGACTAATCTTTCGTCAGATGAATAAAGGAGAATGGAAGTGAGAAGTGTGAACAGCGATTTGATGGAGAGTGGATAACCCAAGAGGTTCATTTCAAAGTTAAGGAATAGTCATAAAGGAAAGTTCATCCACAGGTTGGAAGCGGACTCCCATCTGACCACTTTTATCAGCTATATTGCCTATTACTCTATTGATAAGACCTGCAAACGCTTAGAGTAGGAACTGTTGGAAGACGCTGCTGTGTTGATGTTTTTGCTTTAGCTTAAAGCATAGTCAATCTCTATCTCTCCAACATGCATCGCTTTTAGGGATTGCAATCCTGGGGTTACAAATCACGGGATTTTGCTCACGGTATCCCGGGATTTATTTAGTTGATATTTTAGCAGCAATTTATACATGTTTTATCATGTTTATCCGTTGTCTGCGCGAGAATTTAGGGAAGCATGAGCTGATTGTAGTTTTCCATGCAATAATCACTGCTCTATTCATGTATGCTTCCCCGGTATTCGGTCATCTTTCTAAAACCTTGACTGCAGGGGTGGCGCTGGGGGTGCACAGGCCCCCCCCCAAGAAAATTATTGGACCCCCCGTCGGCAGGGCCACTGTCGACACCCGGATTAAATTTTGTCGGCAGTCGGCCTCCAGCACCTATATTTTACATTACAACAATAGAGAATACAGTTACGATTCGAATCGTTGCATCAGATATTGACTTGGATTGCTAGCCAAGTCAGCAACATTTACCACAGCAACATTTTTGTTTACAACGTTATCTCTTTATCCTGTTGAACGGTAGCAAGATTGTATAGGGAAGAGATTTTCTCTGTGTCGAGTTTTTGGTTATTTGATAATTGTTGACACGTGCACAGCTATAATAGATCATTAAACACAAGATAAAAGTCTGTTATCGTCTTGTTAAGGGTCGGTATCACGTTTCTGAGATCTTATTCTGAGACATTACTTTAATGAATAATTGGAACAGCTGATAATATGAAGGAGCAATTGTCATTTTTGATGATTTTGCCGTGTTCAGAATATACGAGCGTATTTTATCTAACAGATTTGCTACCTATTAACATGTAGCATTATAACTGATTTCTCAGTGGATTTTTTGAATGATGAGGATGAGATAAGATAATAGATAAACGATTTTCTACTAGAGATTTCCACCTGCTAATACAATCAATCAACAGATCGTCTATCTTGAGAGACAAGGAGCTAATATAGTGCTGTGATCGATCAAATTTTGCGCGAGCGTGCGTAGACCAAATCGTGCGATGATCTTGCTATTTTACCAATGAGATGGTCCAAATATGTTACAGTCATATGATTTGCTTTCATTTGGATGTTAAAGGAAAACGAAACGCCACATCTACACCATTTCTGAAGTCGCACGACTGATTCAACAGTTAATAGAACGCCTGTTGTTCGCGTTGTCGAATAGTTCAAACGGTAAGTCGATCTGCTAAGCAGAATGTCAAATTATGAATTGATGCTTTACATTCAAAGTCAGTGGTACAGTAAGGTATGGAGTAACCTCCTCAGCGACTCTAGTGCCTGGTCGCTGCGTCGTTTCTGGAAGCAGTTCCGACTAACTTCGACGTGTCGGCCCTCGCTACTGGGATATCTTCCCAGGTGGTTGACTTTGGCGGGAATGTGGAATTTTTCCGCTGAGTGAAGCAGTCGAAGGAAAAAACGAAGGCATAGATGTACCACTGACTTGGCCATGAGAAGTAGGGAGACCCCAGTGACGGCTGGCCACCACTTACAGTATGTTTTAATAGATATTAAGATTTCCTCCCCTACTTCGTTTGAATGACCTGTCTGGGTGTAGTGTCGAAAGCAACAACTTTGACAGTCTGAGAAGCTAACAGGTACCCCGATTGGATCGACCATCTGAGAGGGCCTGAGAGTAGAGACGGAAGTTTAAAATTGCAATCGATTCGCCAGCAGCTTCAAACATGAGATCTAGGCAAGTCTCATCTTGGAATCCCTTTTAAATCCCTTTTACTATTGCGAAATACAGAAGTCACATACATTCAGATATATAACATGCAGTGTAACCTACAGTATGGGTAGTCATATAACCGTAACATCTGTGTAGGCAAATAGTCTGCATCCCATGTAGTCACATGGTCAGTCATACAAAATGCTTTGTAGTTAAGCGCAAGGTTGTAGTTCCTAAGTGATAGTCATAATAATGCAGTATGCATAATTTGCATGCAATTGGACATAAATGCACATTTAGTATGCCTATATGTAAATTTAACTTGTTATATAATCGGAACACTTCTAATTCAATTTTTAAGAGTCTAGATAATAAGGTTCAACTTTTCTCCGGGTTCAACTTAGCCAGGCCAAGGAGTTATGAAACAAATCAAGCAGATGAGCTTTGTGATGCTTGTGGTCTAGAAAAAAACAAGCACAAGAAAAAAAATTAGAAAACAAATCGAAATGCTTAAAAGACAGTGTAGTTATGTCTTCGCTGGGATCCTCTTCCATTATTGATTTCCGCACACAAGTATTTTATCCGATAATTGATCTTTGCATGAACGAGTTGAACCGATGATTTAACGAGGAAAATAAGGTTATCATGAAAGGTATATCGGCACTAACCCCTGGAAGCAAAGATTTTTTAAAGTGGGATATCATCCGACCCTTCGGAGAAATTTGCAATGCTCAACAAGACGATCTTGATATTGAGGTAAAAAGTGTGATGCGATTACTATCAAGAAAAAAGGACGGCATTGATCATTGTCCTTAGTGTCATTTTCTCTAATTATGTATAAAATAGTATCACGAATAGCAATTACTTTTGTAAGACCTATCTCATTTCAGTTTTTGCTCGTATCTTTTGTAAATGTAGGCCCAATACTGATTTAAACGAAGTTATAACTTGCAAGCTCTATCCATTTACTTTTGTACATAAATGATATTGTTTCCTGAAAATCGTGTCCTAACACGTTAGGAAAAGTACATGTACATCCCATGTCTTTTGAAATTTTATGAAATATGCATGCGGCACTTCCTTGTAATCACCATTTGTACATAAAAAATTCTAATATTTTCTCTACATACCTTTTTCTCAAATTAAATTTGGAAAACAAATGCATAAAGTTCCTACATAGGCTCTGATTATTTGAGTTGCATGCATGCATTAACATCAAATCGATTGACATAGTTGATAGCTTTTATGATGTAGTCGAAAAAGTCATAGAAAATAGAGTGCATGATGAAGGTCATCATCACGCATGCTACATGAGTCAAAGCATCCTCGTATTTATACAACACGTAGCGTTTAGCAAGCGAAGGTGCTTTTAGTTCATAGCTACTTATTTACGAATTTTAATTGTTCAAGCAAGAAGAAATTTAACAAACCGGTACAAAACTTGCTACCTGCTCTTATGCAATGTACATGAGGTAAGCCAACAGGCATTTGTTTCAAAATTCTCAAAGTTGACATACATGCATTACGTAAGATTTTGAAAGTTAAATCATAGATATACCCGTTATTAATAATTAAATAAATCTCAGATGTAGGAACACATTTTCGATGACAGTTAACATGTAAATTGTCTGAAAGAAGAAATCGGACATATGTGTAGGTGTAAAACAAAGTGTGCATCGATTGCACAATTTTTTGTGTGTGCAAAAATTGCACATTTACAACTCAATTACACAATTGACATGTGCATGTATAGCCCACAAGTAGGCATAGCTGTTCATAGATTACAATAATTAGCCGGTATAGCCTGTCGGCACCTCGGTTAAAACCGTCGGCACAACGCTTCCATGGACCCCCCAGCTCTAGGACCCTGGCGCCACCACTGCTTGACTGAGAAGGTTGATCGTTTTTTCAGAAGATCACACCGTTTGATTTGTGGACGTGAGTGTGAATGTGGCAAGTTTGACATGTTTTCGGACATGTTGGTTCGAAATGGGTTGAATTTTTTGTCTAACTGTGAAACTAACTCCTGCCATCCGTTACATCATTTTGTGCCAAGTCGCTTGAGAATCAGTAATCACTTTTTGATTCCTTTTTCGCGTACTGCCAGACGGGCAAACTCTTTTTTCCCTTGGATTTGTGTGGAAGCAAATGAATTTTTGTACAAAATTTAGCCACAATTGTTGTTCTCTTATTGATTACTTTTGTCTTAGTGATTGTCTTACATGATTATTGCATTGAATTGTATTGATGATTTTCATTATTTTAAATATAAACGCATCTCTCTCTCTCAAAACTCAAAAAGTTTATTGCCCAACGAGTGGGTACAAACGTTGTGGTACTTACAATTATTTCATTTAATTACTAGAGGAATGAAGGTGAAAGATGACATGATTGGATGTATGAGATGAAAGGTAAAAACACACTAGCACCTTGATCGTCGTTGAATTCCTTTGATGACGTGTTTGAAATGAAAGTCTGAAAAAATCTGACACATGTACAGATGATGATAACGATATGAATGTGAACAATGTAACGTGATTTATAATGATCCAGGGAGGAGAGGAGACAGGGCATGCATCTTGTCATTTGTAAGATAATTTGATGTTATTAATCATGTTATTTATTGTTCTTATTTACACATCACACCCAGCAGCAGGTTACTAATCCTATCATTATTCCTATTATTAATCGGAGGTGCGGTATATTTTAAGCAGATACAACATTTTTATATCAATGATGTTGAACACATACCTGGAATGTGATCGAGAAAAGATTAGAAAACTGGACCTCAACCCGTGTTGTCAACCGACCTCTGATTAAGACTTGAAGCGAGTGATCAAGGCGATAATCTATTTTGTTGTCGATATCTGTGAGTGATTTTTACTACCTCTTAACAATGCAGCAGTGCAATTTTACTACCCATTGTCGCACTTCATCGATTTATTTATTGTGTTCACGCTTTGTCAATTAGTATCACAGAAATCAGACCAAGTTATATCCATTTCATTTAATTTCTACACCGTCCGCTTCTCAATATATTGATTAGAAAAGTCAATCATATTGATATTCAGGCATTCGCATACCTTGGGTAGATTGCCATCCGCTATCTATGATTGCATTTTGCATTTAGACGGCAACGTTTCATATCATGGATATCTAACCAAGATGTCATGTCATTGTTTCATATGTCGAAGTTTTATAGTCGTTCATTGTTTTTGTTGATCAAAGCGTAAACACAATCTTAGACATTGTCGCCTACAGTCCGCTATCTATGTTCTTTTGTTTTTAATGTCCATCGCTCTATCAATATATTCGGCAACTATCCGTAACTGTCCGATTGTTAATGAATTCATGAAATCATAGAAATCCGTTCTTGAAATATCTTTTACATATGGAATTAAAGTATTTCTCACATCATTATAGCATGGACATACAGCAAAGAAGTGGAAGGTATCTTCTATCTCATCATGTTCGCATAATTTACAAATATAATCTTTATATGCAATGCGGTTGTGATACTTCCAACTTCTGCTGCTAGTGTGTGATTTCCTGTTCTGATTTTAATAACATTATTGATTTTAGTTTTGTCACTAGTGAGTGCTAGATATGGCTTCAGTTGACATTGAAATCTACACAGCTCCAAATAATTTAAACCTTTATTGCTATGTTTGGCACTATCAATCCATTCCTTCCTAAAGAATTCCGTTAGAGCACTATTAACTATTTTTTTAGACTTTCCACTGTAATCCAAGCCTTGCACGTCTTTGAATTTGATTTTGTTAAATAAAATGTTTATTCGAACACACCATGTATTACGATAAGACTTATGGTTTATATTGCATTGTATATTTTTGAATACTCGGGTGATTAATCGTGTATCATTATTGTTATTTATCTTAAGAAAATAATTTATTGCTGATTTATAGCAATAAAATTCTATTGGTTTGACACCGAATTCCCCAATAATGCAATAATTTGGCGTAGTTATTCTTAAATGGTGATATCTTTTGTAGAATTGCATAATCACTCGATTTAGATCAGCCAAATTTTTGTCGAAAAACAGTTCACTGCCATATCTTATTTTTGATATCGTTAACATTTCAAATGCTTCTGTCATTATTCTACCGTCTACATTGCCAAATTCCTTTAAAGTTTTAGCGGTTACGTACGATGATGCTTTTCCTTTTTTCGTTAATTCTTCTATGTGTTTTCTATCATTCTTTGCAATCCAATAACCTAAATATTTATATTCATCAACAACTTCGATTGGCAATATATCATCATCATCGCTTAAATGCAGTTTCTCATATTTTTCAGTTTCATTAAAGATCATTATCTTCGTCTTATTGTAATTCATTCTCAAGCTGTTACTTTCACAGAATTCATGAAGAAGCTTAATCTGTTTAATGATGCCAGTTTGCGTTTCACTCATCAATAAAATATCGTCGGCATATATGAGCGCCGCCAGATTCAAATGGCTTATCTTTATAGGATGAAATGTACTTATATTTCGATAAAGTTCAATTAAGAAGTCGTTCATGTAAATACAAAACAGGGTAGGCGATAAACTATCTCCCTGTGGAACGCCATGTTTAACCTCGAATTCGTCACTTTCTGTACTATTAAACAGAACTTTATATGTTTTGTATTTTAAAATATGTATCAGTAACAACAAAAAATCACCATTAGGTATTATGCTTCTCAACTTATTTATCAGTCTGCTTTTCTGAACAGAATCAAATGCTTTCGAAAGATCAACAAAGCAGGTATACAGTGGTCTCTTATCATTTTTATATATCTGTATTATTTCTTTTAAGATCCAAATATTGTCAATTGTCGAGTGTTCTTTCCTAAAACCTGTTTGAGATTCGTGTAATATTGCATTTTTGTCGAGCCAAACATTTAACCTATCATTTAATATTTTGGTCAATAATTTCTCAATACATGATGATAAATTCAAACATCGGTAGGAGTTAGTATCATCTTTATCACCCTTCTTAAAGATAGGGATGGTCCAACTGGAATGCCAAGGAGTTTCATGATCAATCAATATTTCATTAAAAAGAGTATGCAGGATCTTACTTTGGTTCTGATCATTCTTTAACATTTCATATACAATTTCGTCTGGGCCACTGGATTTGGATGTTTTCGACCGTTTTTTCGCATTTTCAATCTCCGTCATTGTTATAGTTTGGTTTATACTGTCGTCACTTTTGGTAAGTAGAGTTTTATGCATAGCAATTACGCAGTTTTTATTACCGTTTAGATTTTCTATTTCTGCATCCCTTTTCTGGATGTTTTCTTTGAAAGATAGAGCTGACAGTGAAGTTATATTTTTAAATTTTTCTTAGGCTTATTTTTATTCAGAAGCTCCCAATATCTTTTAACATCGTTAATAAATTTCGCTATTTGTAGTTCATTTAAATTCGCTTGCTTCAGTGTCTTCTTCTCTCTTTTGATGCTTTTATTAAGTTCTCTTTTTGTATGCAACAACAAATGCAAATTTTGTTCAGATTTATCAGCTTTATATTTCTCAACAGTTTGTCTATATGTTTTCCTGAGAGATCTTAATTCATTAGAATAAATTATTTGTCTATCAGGATTCGTCATAGTAGACAGTGATCCCTTATTGATATTGATTAATTTGTAATAAATGTCTTCTTTGTTTAACTTATTATCTGTTACTTCTTTTAAGAGATTCATGCTTTTACCTACAGCATTTTGATGAAATTTTTCAATGTCATATTTAGGAGACCATTTGAGAGGGATGATTCGTGTATCATGATTCATTTGTGCAAAATTAACATTAGATGATGCATTCTTTGCTACAGTCTTTAAAGTTATATTTATCTCTATTACCATCGGTCTGTGGTCAGTAAATAATTGAGGCTCCAATATTTTAAATGTTTCTAAATTTTGCAATAATGATTTTGACAGTATTAAGTAATCTATTACTGATTTGCAACACTTTCCATTTTGCAGTCTGCAGAAAGTGTGTTCTCCTTTTTCGTATCTTCCATTAGCTATTATCAGAGATGTTTCATTACAGAAATTTATCAGTTCTCTTCCTTGCTTATTTACAATTGAATCTTCAGAATTTCTTAATGGGAGATCCATATGTACGTTGTCATTCAAATTACCTATTCTGCTATTTAAATCTCCCATCATAATTATATGCTTCATTTTGAATTTTTCAATATATCTTTTTATTTTATCAAGATATTCTTTATCTGCATATTTGGATTCTCAGCTTTCTCTATAACATAAGATCATATGTATTCTTTTTATTTCCTTCCATTGTTTGTTTGACATTTCAATTATTATCGTGTCTCCATTTTCAGAAACTATTTTTTCTATATTTAGGTTGTCCTTTTTGTGATACAGATTGACTCCTTTAATATGGCGTCCTAGATTATTTTTGGTTTTGCTAGATATTTCTATGGTATTGTATTGGTCTATTGTCAAATTATTATATTCCATTAAGTGTGTTTCGGTGAAGCACATTATATCCGCGTCACAATTAATCTGATTAATGTCTTCAATTTTATTGATATTTAATCCATTAATATTTGTATAAAATATTTTTATCAATTGGATTTGAGTCTTACTTTTTTCTGTCCCCTCCCCTCGCTCACTTCCGCTAAATGAACTGCTGTTGTTGCACACCGACTTGATTAAAATTCGGATAATGTCCTTGAGCCATGGTGGGAGTGGGTGGCTGATGGTAGCTTATGGGCGGTTGGAAGCTTTGATGACTGAATTGCTGTTGCGGTGGGTAGCGCTGATTGTATTCTCTCTCTCTCTCTCTCTCTCTCTCTCTCTCTCTCTCTCTCTCTCTCTCTCTCTCTCTCTCTCTCTCTCTACTCTCTCTCTCTCTACTCTCTCTCTACTCTCTCTCTCTCTACTCTCTCTCTCTCTCTACTCTCTCTCTCTCTACTCTCTCTCTCTCTCTCTACTCTCTCTCTCTCTCTACTCTCTCTCTCTCTCTACTCTCTCTCTACTCTCTCTCTCTCTCTACTCTCTCTCTCTCTCTACTCTCTCTCTCTCTCTCTCTACTCTCTCTCTCTCTCTACTCTCTCTCTCTCTCTACTCTCTCTCTCTCTCTACTCTCTCTCTCTCTCTCTACTCTCTCTCTCTCTACTCTCTCTCTCTCTACTCTCTCTCTCTCTCTACTCTCTCTCTCTCTCTACTCTCTCTCTCTCTCTACTCTCTCTCTCTCTCTACTCTCTCTCTCTCTCTCTACTCTCTCTCTCTCTCTACTCTCTCTCTCTCTCTACTCTCTCTCTCTCTCTACTCTCTCTCTCTCTCTACTCTCTCTCTCTCTACTCTCTCTCTCTCTCTACTCTCTCTCTCTCTCTCTACTCTCTCTCTCTCTCTACTCTCTCTCTCTCTCTACTCTCTCTCTCTCTCTACTCTCTCTCTCTCTCTACTCTCTCTCTCTCTCTCTACTCTCTCTCTCTCTCTACTCTCTCTCTCTCTACTCTCTCTCTCTCTACTCTCTCTCTCTCTACTCTCTCTCTCTCTACTCTCTCTCTCTCTACTCTCTCTCTCTCTACTCTCTCTCTCTCTACTCCAGCATCCCCTTCTACGAATGAACTCGCAGTCGTCCAAGCATCCTCCTATGGCCAACCCTCGACAATCGATCCGGCGATTCCTGCAGCATCAAGTACCGCCACTGGTCCTTCTACAGCTCATACATCTCCGCACTCACAACTATCTCCGAGGCGCCAAGCAGCAAATCCGGCATCTTCAAACTCCCAACTGCCTACTCCTTCCTCAGCCACGGTAGAGAAGCCTATGCCGTCAACGGATGGGACAAGAGGAAGGAAGAGAACGCTGCCTTCTCAAATGGACCTGTTCGGCTCACCAATGCAGCATCCCCCACAAGAAGAAGCAGATGCAATTCTCTCCCTACAAAGTTCCTGCCTTCTCCGACACGTGACAAGCCCCATATAATCTTCGGTGATTTCAGCATCAAAAGCTTCAAACGAGCAGATTGTGTTGTGGCTTCCCATGAAGCAGGTAAACTTTTTCATTTCAAAAATTGCATTAGTGGCCTCTTTAAGACATACGATGAAGTTGAGACAGTCATCTTTTGCATCAGCTCCCATGACAGGAGAAACTTGCCTGTCACTAACATAAAATGCTTTAGAGCACTCATGAACATTACTCAGTTGAAATACCCCATGGCAAATATCATGGTGGTTCTCGGGGGCATTGCTCCGTCGTTTACCGAAGATGAAGCAAGCAATATGAGAGCCCTCAACGATCACATTAGAAATAAGTGCAAAGATCTCTGTGTACCCATTCCTGCACCCGAGAACTTTGCGGTTGATGAAAACTTCAACCTTACTGCTGAAACAAGAAGCAGTCTTTTCAACAGCCTACATAATTTTTTGGCATAAAAGGCAAGCTAGACAGAACACATTTATCTAATGTTCTTATACTTACCAACGATTTTTCTCCGAAATTTGAAACTTTCAGCCTACTGAGTAATAATTCTACTTTTGTTCCAACACCTCATGGCTGTCCTCACACAAAAATTAAAGAAAATGTTATGGATTTCATACGTAAATTTCAATGGCAGGAATCTTTTGCTTGGACTGATAATTTAGAGAGAAATAGAAATAGATTCGGACCTTTATCTTCTGACAAATGGGTCCCAAGTTCTTGGCTTCCCATTACAGCCAAGACCACCACAGATGAGATCATTGCGGCCACTAATGCAATTTTATCCACTTGTTCTGATTGTTACCCAGCAGAAAATTTGAACTCTCTAGAGTTGTCTGAACTTTCTCGCTTAAAAGAAAATTTCGTTGTTCTTCCTGCAGACAAAGGTCAAAGATGGGTAATTATGACGCAAAAACAATACAGGGATGAGGCTTATCGACAACTGAATAACACCGACAACTATTCTTTAATCGATACTCCTATCGCTAAGCACACGAAAGCAAAAATTATGCAATGTCTCAGGTACTTGAGGTCCAAGAAATTCATCTCGTATAAAGAATTCAATTACTTGATGCCTCCCAGTAACTTTTCTGCCAGAAGCTTTCATTTACTACCTAAAATACATAAGGAAATTTGGATCAATGATTATTCTCCTCCTGGCAGACCTATCCTCTCTGATATCAATTCTGAATCCAGACATGTTTCAAATATGATCGACTACTTTATTAAGCCACTAGCCATTTGTTCTCCTAGTTTTCTACAGGACTCTTTACACATGATAGCAATTTTAAGAGATATTACTGTGCCAAATGATGCATTACTATTTACTCTAGATGTTGAGTCCTTGTATACTAAAACGCCGATTTGTGAAACTATCCAACTCATCTCTGATTTGTTTTTGCGTTTGCCCGACCCCAGAAGACCTGATTTGACTATTCTAACACTTCTTAAGCTAATCCTTAATAACAATGATTTCAAGTTTGAATCTTCATATTTTAAGCAGGTTTCGGGAGTAGCAATGGGCAAGGCATTTGCAGGGTCTTTTTGCAACATTTTCATGAATTTTTGGGAACAAAGTGCTATCACTGCCTTCCCTTTGAAACCTCTCAAATGGGTGCGATTTCAGGATGACATTTTTGGAGTCTGGACACATACCAGATCGGACTTCGAGCAATTTTTCAAACATCTGAATAATTTTCATCCTAGCATTAAATTATCGTCTAATCTGAGCGACAAAGAGTTACCGTTCTTAGACTTAATGATATCGAGAATACGCAACAAGTTATCATATGCCCTGTGGTTCAAGCCAACTGACTCTCATTTTATACTAACTAATAAGTCGTATCATCCCCCACACACGCATAAAGGGGTAATTTATAGTCAAATCTACAGAGCTTGCACTCACAGCTATAATCGATCGGACTTTCTCGATAGCATTAAGATACTCAAGCAGACTTGGCTAAACCTAGGAATTACTCGCATTTTAATCCGTAAGACTACCGACAAAATTCTCAAACTAACGGACCAGAAAATAAACTGGGAAACTGGTTTCTTCCCCTGCAACAATGCCCAATGCTACTGCTCTTTTTCTCAAGTTACTTTAACTTTCAAGAATCCGCATAATGATATTCTGTATCCTATTGTTCACCGCATAACTTGCGACACTACTGGCCTAATCTATATTATCAAATGCCGCAATTGTCATAAACATTACGTTGGTGAAACATCTCGCACCATAAATTGTAGAATGCGTGAACATTTCTGCAACATCAGAAGTGGCGATCCAAATCGATCCGTCATAGCAAAGCACTTTAATTCTAATTGTTCACTAATTGACTTTAGTTTCTTTGCTATTGAACACTGTCCAATCGACAGAAAACGACGCAAAAGAGAATCGCACTGGATTAAGAAACTAAGAACTTACGGCAATTTCGGCTTGAACATTTCTATTCAGGTCAAAAGTAACGACTCCACATTGATTTTACCATACAGTCAATGCTCTAATCGTATTTACAATATGATAAAGAACAAATGCGGTTCGTCAATAAACACAAATGTAGCTTTCACTAAGAACAAGAACTTAAGATCGATGTTCCAATAATTGATTTGTAGTGGAGAAGGTCATGCTAACAGCCAACTATATTCAAACTGAAATCACTCAATAATACTCTAATATAAAAAGTCGAATCAGGTCTTCTGCAACCAGATGTGCATACGTAGGTGCTGACGAAGAATAAAATCGAAAGCTCCACCTACTCTGGTTCGTTTTGAACAAATTCAGCGCGAGCGACAAGGCGGGGCCTCCTCGTCTCCCTCTCTCCCTCCCTCTCTCTACCCTCTCTCTCTACTCTCTCTCTACTCTCTCTCTCTCTCAGAACTCAGAACTCAGAACTTAGAATGTTTATTGACCAACTTGGTACAAACATGAGATGAAAAAAAAAATGCATGTACAAAAGAGAAAAAAAAGAAAGAAAAGATATGCACACGGATGAATGAATACGGCAACAGTGACTTATGGAAATGAGGATGCCATAAGCGTTCGGAAGTAGGATGAAGTCGGTGATCACAATTGTTCTTCGATGGGCGCATGATGTCTGAAAAATTCTTCAAAGTACTTGAGTGATGACAGACTATTTACAGATTTTACATTAATATGATGACGACGATAACGTGATAAGTCATTGCATGGAATGAATATGAAAATAAGGCATATGAGAAAAAAAAACATTTCATAGATAAATGAGGAGAGGAGACACAATATTCATGTAACATATCATGTTATGTAATTATATGATCGGGATTGATGATTAAAGTTTTAGTAAATCATTTATTTGCACATCACACCATCGCAGCAGATTATTTACCTATAGCCTTATTATTTGATCGGAGAGGCGGTCGGTTATTAATGTCAAGGTAGGTTTACATTTTAATAAAATGTGGTTAAACATGATGCATTTAGGATTTTATCAAATGTTAAACCAATTACTTAATTACCCTTGAAATAGTGCGGTCTTAAGTGATAAGCATTGATGAAAAAAGAGTTCCCCAATACTTATATTCAAGACCGCAAATACCGTGGTCATTAATAGAACACAAGTTAGAAACGAAACAGCATCACGTCTAAGCACAAAATTATAACGAGAAATATCTCAACTCTTACCTGAAATCATAGAAATTGACAACAATAAAACCTCTAGAATGGAAATTGAGCTTCATGCAATGTACAATAACGGCACATAAATCGCACGCATTTTCACTTAGATGCACCTGCCAACGTCTGTATGATTGGGTTAGAATCAGTCACATGTGTAAATCGAAGCTTTTAATTGGTGGTTCATGCCCCAACTTAGTTCCCCCGGATGTGCCGCGACCTTGAGTCAATGTCCATTCTAGTCAACTTCAGATAAACAGTTTATTTCTATGCCTGAAATGGTGCAATGGATATTGGAATTAGAGAAATTCAAGGCTAGAGATTTCACCGATCGACCTCCGATATTCAGTAGCGATAGCAGAGTGAAATATTTACCGCGCTGAGTGCGTCTGTGTCAAGGTGAATATTAATCATTTGCTATTGCTTTGTTGTTCATTACTGGGTAGATGCGTCAACATTAATGTATTGATTATTCTTAAAGGAAACGGGCACTTGTGGTTTCATAGAAATCTGATCGAGTTCAATCATTCATAAAGTTGGAGAAAGATATCTTCTATATTTATGATTAGACATGGAATGTGTTATCTATCAAACGTCAATTTATTAATGAATTCATCGATAGCTTTGATTTCTTGATCAATGACTAGGCTCAATGCCGTAATGTAATTGAGTCCTTCAATCCATTGCTTGATCAATGCAGTTTGCTTGGAAATGGAAGCAACGTAATTCTTTCGATGCTGATTCGCGAAGATCTCGATAAATAATGACACAGTTATCAATAAATTATCAATCCAATCATGATATCATAGAAATCGGACAGCGTTTAGTGTGCGAAGGAAAAAATAAATAGAATCTATCGCTTTAAGGGTTGGATGAAGCGGAAATTGATAAGTTGTGACTTTCTTCTTTTGTCTGCCATAGAGATAGTATCGAATGCTGTGGGTCAAGACTTAGAAAGAAATATCTCTCATCGTGTCAAATTATTATGAAATATATTATCTATTGTTTCGACATTTCATCGCTTTATCAATGAATTCATCAATTGCTTTGATTTGTCCTATCTTTAATGTATTCATGATTTCATAGAAATCTGATCGTGTACAGTCTGCTAGGAACGGAATTAGAGTTCTTCTTTCTGCGCTGTATCGAGGACAAATTGACATGAAATGATAAATATCTTCCGTCGCATCATTTTCACATAATTTGCAAGTAAAATCATTATGAGTGCTTCGATTTTGATATGTTCCAACTTCTGCTGCGAGAGTGTGATTTCCAGTTCGCAATTTAAGGATGTTATCAGTTTTTATTTTTTCATCGACTAGACACAGATATTGTTTCAAATCAGTTTGGAATCTACAGAGCTCTAAGTATCTCAGTCCTTTGTTGCTATTCTTTGCACTATTTATCCATTCAGTTCGGAAATATTCAGTTAAACGATTGGTAATAACAGCTTTAGATCTTTTGTCGTACACATCAAGATTCTGTAATTCTTGTAAATGGATTTTCTTCATAAGTTTCATTATCCTATTACACCATGTGTTATGGAATGGTTTTTTATCAATGTTGTCATTTATCTTGTTAAATAAACGTGTAATTAATCTTTGATCAGTTTTGGTATTCAATTTAAGATAGTAGTTCAGGGCTGATTTATAACAATGAAATTCCATACGTTTCGCGTCAAATTCGCCAATAATACAATAGTTTGGTGTAGTGATTCTTAGGTGATGAAATTTTTTGTAGAACTGCATAATTATTTTATTAGGATCATTTAAATTTCTATCAAAATGGAACTCACAACCATATCTCATTTTCGATAAGGTTAACATATCAAAAGTTTCATTTAGAATTTTTGCATTGACATTTCCAAATTCTTTCAGTGTTTTAGCAGTCAAATATGATGATCCTCGTCCTTTCTTTGTAATTTCTTCAATATGTTTTCTGTCAGTTTTAGCTATCCAAATACCTAAGTATTTGTATTCTTCTACTATTTCGATATATGTTGTAGTATCATCATCATTTTTTAACACGAGCTCTTTAAAGTTTTCTTTCTCATTATTTATCATGATCTTAGTTTTGTTATAGTTTATGGTGAGTTCATTTTCACTACAAAAGTTTCTCATGTAGTTCATTTGTTTGATTAGTCCTTGCTGAGATCCACTAAATAAAACAATATCATCAGCATAGACCAATGAGGCCAGCTTTATATCATCTATTTGAATTGGGTCAATGTCATTCATGTTTCTATCTAGTTCTATCAAAAAGTCGTTTACATATAGACAGAATAAAGTTGGCGATAAACTATCTCCCTGTGGAATTCCATTTTCTAACATAAATTCTTCACTTTCCATTTCGTTAAGCAAAATTTTGTATTTCTTATTTTCTATAATATTTTCCATTAAAGAAAGAAAATGACCATCAGGAATGATACTTCTTAATTTATTGATCAGGTGATATTTTGGTATTGAATCGAAAGCCTTTGATAAATCAATGAAACAAATGTATAACTGCTTCTTATTGTTTCTATAAACTTGTATAATTTCTTTTAGGATCCAGATATTGTCTAAAGTATAATGTTCTTTACGAAATCCTGTTTGACATTCATGAATTAATCCATGTTTGTCAATCCAGGCATTCAGTCTTTCATTTAATATTTTTGTAAGCAGTTTCTCAATACACGAAGACAGATTAAGACATCGGTATGAGTTCGTATTGTTCCTATCTCCTTTTTTGTATATAGGAATCATCCAACTTAATTCCCATGGAGTTTTCTTATCTTGAAAAATGCCATTGTAGAGTATTTCCAATATCTGGATTTGACTGGGGTTATTTTTGAATATTTCGTATACAATATGATCTGGACCACTTGACTTCAGAGTTTTGGTTGATTTTACTGATTTTTCGATTTCTTCAACTGTAATTTTCCTGTCTAAAATATTTTCTTCAGTCATCATAGGTAAGTTGAGACAGTTACTCAACACAGTTAAGTTGAGCTGATTTTTTGTAACTATATTTGATATATTCAATTGAAGATCTTTGCCTTTAAGCACATTTTTAAAATTTTCTACCGTTAGTTTAGTTGTGGTTTTTATGTTTTTTCCAGGTCTACTTTTGCTTATTATTTCCCAATATCTTTTGGGATTATTGTTGAGTTTTGCTTTTTGGAGTTCTGCCAATTTTTCTTTTCGTAATTTCCTTTTTTCTAGTTTGAGAGTCTTATTAAACAGTCTCTTTTTTTGCAATAATGAAGTTAAATTTTCTTCGGTTGGGTCATATTTGTACATGTCAGCAGCTGCCTTATAAGTTTTGCGAAGGCATCTAGCATCTTTTGTGAACTTAGTTTGTCTTTTTAAATCTACTTTTTGGTAAATTTCTTTTCCTGTATTAACTAATTCAGTATATAAATCTTTTGTATTAAACTGTTTTTCATTTATTTTTTCTGCAAGTTCAATACTTTTTGTAAATATGACTTCTTGATATTCATAGGAATCAGAATCAATCATCATTTTGAATGGTCCTACATTCTTACTTATGGTATGACCACATTTTCTATTAAGTGTTTCCGATTCTGATTTTACCTGTAAATCTATGTTTATTTTCATTGGTCTATGGTCCGTAAAAAATTTAGGTTCAAGTATTTCAAAGGCTTTCAATTTTTCTATCATTGATTCTGATAGAAGCAAATAATCAGCAACTGATTTGTAGTTTATACCGTTTTGGATTTTACAAAATGTATGTGTGCCCTCTTCATATCTGCCGTTTGCTATCACAAGAGATGTTTCATTACAGAATTCTATCAATTCTCTACCTTGTTTATTTATCACTGAATCATCCGATTTTCTAATGGGAAGATCCATATGTTCATTGTCATTTACTATACAAGTTCTACTATTAAAGTCTCCTAACATCAGTATGTTCTTCATTTTGTATTTTTTAATATAATCTTTTATTTTACCAAAGTAATTTTTATCGGCATATTTCGATTCTCTGCTTTCTCTGTAGCAAAGTATCAAAAAAATTTCTTTGATATCTTTCCATCTACTGTTGATAATTTTTATTATTAGTATGTCTCCGTTTTCGGTAAGTATGTTCTCAATGCTTTGTTGGTTTACATCATCTCTGTAGTATAATCTAGCTCCTTTAATTGGTCTTCCGAAGTTACTTTTTATTTTGCTTATCGTTTCGATTATACCATATTTATGATTTAATGAAAGGGAAAGATTGTTCGATTCATTTTCAATTCTCTCTCTCTCTCTCTCTCTCTCTCTCTCTCTCTCTCTCTCTCTCTCTCTCTCTCTCTCTCTCTCTCTCTCTCTCTCTCTCTCTCTCTCTCTCTCTCTTAATGCTTCGTGAGTTGAAATTGAATAGATTTTCATCAAAAAACTTTCAATATTTTTATTTAAACTTTTGTTGCAGTTGAGTCAGTTTCATTGTATGCTTGATTACATGTTCCTATAAATAGTGTTGATAAAAAAGTTCTGACCGATAGAAATTTGATCCTGACTCTTTTGCTTTTTTTCTATTGCTACAAATTGCATATTATATCCACGTAATAGTATGCCTATATAATTGCAATCTTAAATTCCTCGTATCGATGCGGTATGCGATTACTTTATCACTGCCTCAGCGAAATAGCTTGAAATTGTCAAGTTTGCGTCTGATGACTTTGCCTAGATAGTTAATGGACCATTTGAGTCAGGGATGCGGAGTCCTATCATTTTGATAGGACTCCGACTCCGGGGTTGATAGGACTCCGGCTTTTGATAGGACTCCGACTCCGGGTGGCAAGCATAGCCTTGTTTTTCAAAAAAACTGGTAACTTACAGCATAGTTCATTATAGGCTTACCTGAACTTATGTTTAGTGATCATTGCTGTATCAATTATCAATCATTTTCGATGAGTCTATCAAATGTCGCTTTAAGTTGGATGCATGCGACTCGGCTCCTCCCATCTTGCTGATGTGTGCTTCACACGGTTTTTTTCTCCAGTCTCTACCAGACAGGAAAATACCCCCTTCTTCAAAAATATGACTACACTTTCGATTTCAATATGCGCTTTGGAGGAGCCATCACATATACGATTAACGTGAGGGTAAGAGGTAATGTTCTCAAACAAACTAATATTTCATTTTTGTCTCTGGTGTGACCTTTGGTGCGTAGGTGTGATCAAGGCTAGGAAGGCTTGTCTTCTCTATACTAAATCACCGAGTGAAACGACAATCCTTTTTCACTATCACGGTTCATTCCCTCAACTATTACAAGCTTTGCATGTACTGCTGTCTCCGTACTTTCGTTTGACGGAGAAAGTTGACAGTGACAGCTGTGCACGAGAATAGATAATTTGTTTGTATTTTACTTCGGGTCTAGTTATAGGCCGGAGATCAATGAACAATGATGTCAGAGTAAGGTAATTTTAATTTCTTATAGCAAGGTCCTTAGGGTAGTATTGTTCAGTTCAGTGCATGATTGGAAATATTCAATTTAAATTTGTATTGCAATACTCAAATGAACGTGAATCTCGTACAGTCACACGACCTATACTGTTATCATTTCTGAGCAGTTTTGAGTTGTGATGGAGTCTGATAGGGAAGACATTTGCAAGCAGATTAATTTTATCTGTGAATCTGGTTTAAGTTTACCTGACATCTGCAGGAATATCAATGATGATCACGGAGAAGGAACAGGAAATTCTGTGTCTCGCAATGCAATGACCAACAGGAAGAACTTGGTCTTCGTTTTTTGAAATGCTCGTGGCATTCGTCATGTTGCCCGTAAGGCAGCATGTAGCATGTTCTGCTTATTGTGAGATGCTTGAGAAGATGAAAGACGCTGTAGCACGAGAAGAGACGTCATCTATTTTAATGACTTAATTCTTTTTCATCAGATAATTCGAGACCACGCACGTCTTCAGAAACAATCCCGACCATCCTTCTTATTCCCTGGAACTATCCTCATCTGACTATTACTTATTTTCTCCGATGAAGAGTTCGTTGTGAGTTCAATCCTTCATAAATGCAGAAGTCATGGCATAAATAAATCAATGGATCAAATCAAAAGACCGGCATCTCTACTGGAGAGCGTTTACTATCAAGGATATATCAGAATCAAAACTGATGGTTATTTCGAACTATTATCGAATAGTGATGCATAGAAGAAGTAATTTTACATATTTTATAAGGAATTTAATATATTTGCATGTAATTGGAATTGAATTGATCGCTTTTCTTTGTTAAAGTGATAATACCCTAGACCAATATTTTGCACAACATGTGCTGAATATCAAACTAGAGCGCTGGGGCTGCTAAAGGGTAATCGTATCAGAATGAGAAATTTAGGATTGTATTTATATACAGTAGATAACATGGGAATGGAATATCCAATTCCTTGGTTGAAACACAAAAGAACTAGAATTAAATTTCTATCGGTCAAAACTTTTTCATCAACCCGTCCCTATTCCTTAGACTACAGCCTAGTCAGATATAATCATCGGCACGTGCAGGACGAAGAAAATTTCAAAAGATAATAGGGGCTACAGAATTTTCTCTTTTTTTGTCTAGTAAATTTTCCTTCATCGATTTTATCCGACAGAACATTAATAATAGGGGATCGGGAATAATGAATAAAGTCATATTGCTTATTAAAATGTGTGTGGTAGGCTATAGGTCACACAGGTCACCCTAGGTCAACTGGTCTATGTATGTGAAGCTACCGAATGCTGTGAAGCCAATCAGGGTTTTACTCTTCTGCTTTTACATTTTCTAGAACGAACACCTAAATCCTATCCAACTGCATGTATATTTTTAATTAAGCTATTCTTGTCATAGATAGTGGATGAGGCATGTTTCAGAATTTTTTAGCTATTTCAGTGCTCACTTAATAGATATATGCTCACTTGATATCAATTATTCTAGACTTCATAGGAGCAGCATATACATGTAATGTTTACAGAAGAAGTCTGTCCATAGGCCTATACTGCTTGGAAGAGTAGCCTATGCCTAAACTAAGTTTTCAGTTATGCCTAGTTTGGTGGGAATGCAATTCAACATTCTCCAATAGCCAAAAAATAATGTAAAAATTGTAGCAAATGCGTTATGAATGTTGAATTAGTAATGGGCTAGCTGCTACCCTGTGGGAACGCATCTTGCTAATATCAACAGATTATCTGGCGAGGTAGCGATTTTGTGGATAATTTTTTAAAGGTTCATTTTCGTGTAAAAACTATCTCCGCATGTGAAAATGGTCATAATTTGTCCAAAAGCATGTGCAAAATTAAAAAACGACAGGTGGCGAAAAAGTTGCTATAATTGGCTGGTAGATATTTATTTACTAATGCGAGCTAATTTTTCGCCAACCGGCGAAATCGTGGATATTGTAGCAACTAATCAGTGGTAAGTAGTAATGTTCGTATATTACCTTCACATGAAAATATATTGTATACTCAGTCTGATCTGACAAAAAGGGATCTCTTTTTAATTCACGAAGGCTTAAACTAAAAAAAGTATTTGTCTTCCATAAATGTCGCAGTAAATGCTATGATATTATTCAAATATTTGTCATTGTTGCAAATTATTGAATGTCAAGAGATCTTATGAAAATTGATATATGCGGATTCTCTGTATTCTTATCATTATCAAAGAATGATAGTCTGCACTTATATCTTAGATAGTTTATAGCCATATGTGGGGGATAGTGAGGAGGTGAGGGAGAGAATAAAGCCTCGGCTGTAGAGGCGGATTACTAAAGAAAATAAGAGAGAAAGTCAAAAGTAAAAGGTGACATATAGAGCGCGAATTGTCGCCGGCGAACTTCGCCAGCGAATATCCCGCAAATATGACTGAACTTTAGCATGATATTCTGCAGCTGACATTCGCCAGTTTTTCGCAAGATTCGTTCCCACAGGGTATGTAGCCTATTGAAATGGTAAGGGAATCACAAAGCTCTAACTAGGCGCCTCTGCAACGCTAATTCGTCAGTGGCGGATGAAAAGTAGTCCAATTTAAGAGGACTATCAGAAAACAACTTTCATCTTCTAAATATACTTAACCGTGATGTTTTAAAATCCCGGGATTATAATTTTCGGGATCCCAAATTTGTCACTTCAAAATCCCGGGATTTTGAAAAGCCTACCCGGCCGATTGCTATCCATAATCGCCGTTTGAGCAATCCATTATGGGCACAATTAAACGTCACCATCGAATGCCGATCACTAGGCTATGAAGCAGTTGCTTATTTTTCAGTCCCTCTAAACATTGATGCCACAAAATGCGAATAGAAGTCACACATATTGTAACTGAAAGCTGAGCATCACACCAGCAGCAAAACTACATGGTGCTGAGAGAATAAGCATTGTAAAGTCTAGGGGTTTTCCTCCACGTTTGTAACCTCCAGGGGTTTTCGTTTTTTGGCGTTGTTGTATCAATTCCATGCTGTTCATGGAATTTCCTTCGTGATTAACCTTATTTCCATTCAAGTTTAATGTTTTAAGATTCTTGTTGAATGTATGCTTTCGACCGAATGATTCACGCACAATTGACGCCCTAATGAACGAGACGCTTGACACTGACAAGCAACAAGAAATCGATCGAAGTTTGACAACTCCGGTGACCCGTTTTACATGACCTTGGAACTACAACCAATCACCCAACAATTATGTGATGTAAAATTAAGTTTTTTCTAACAACATAAATAATTTAACAAAGAAATTAAAACCACATTAAAGTTTAATGTATCGATTTATTGTGGACGTGCAAACCTTTCAATGAACATGTGATAGAAAATGTACAACATTTGAAAATTTATCAGTAGTGATTGAGTCACACTAAGTACACATTGTAGTTAATCACATTGACGAGGATGCCACGCAAATGTCACAATACTGTTTTTTTGAACTGCAGTTAAGTTCTCTCATGGGGTGAGGAGAGAGGAGACTTGGTAAACAACAAATCTACAAAACTTGCTCCAATAATGGATAAAAGTGTCATTTAGAAATTTTAAAACTCGAGACATAAGATCGCACTGCAATCTAATTGAATTTTCTTGATTCATAATGCATAGACGGATACTGTAAGGACGGAGATTATTTCTCGACGGAATTTTCTCAGATGCTCAGCAACAAAATTTCACTTCTGCCGAAGAAAATAACATTTGCTGTCATAACAATGTGTAATAGCAGTAACTTACCATCACTGGAACAGCATGGCATGGAAGTGAAATTCTCACTAACATCTCAACAAAGTTAATGTCAACATGGAATGTCTCGAAATAAAAACAATGGAAAGACTGAGATTCAACGCCGACCTTTTGGATTCAACCATGTATCGTCGACGGGTGTTGGGCCTCCGATCTCCGAGTGCACACTCTCCAAATCGACTGTCGGTGGCTGAAACAAGAAGTGTCATCAAATTAGAAGCTAATTTGTCGAAGGAAGATATGCAGCAAGAGCTGTTTATTAAAAACTATGAAAGAAGATGCTTGAAGAGATTGACAAAGTAATTGAAAGAGAAAAAACAGGATTCCATGGATATGGGGATGCTATGGAAATTCTCATTGGTATAAAAGCGGATTAAATGGAGTGGAGTGCGAGCTAAGGATCTATATATTCCGAAAAGTCCGTCCCAGGCTACTTTGGATATAACTCGTGCATGTATGTGCTATTCATAGATTTTAGAAATAAAATTACAATAATCAATTGGATCTTCGACAATAAAGTTATAATTGCTGATCCTAATCAAGTTATCTTAGCAAACTGCTGTATAAATTTCTATAAAAGGATACTTGGAAATAATTCCTTTTAGTATAGAGAAATGAAAAGTTCCATTTATAAATCATTGTCATGTTCCGGAAGGCACTTCATTAAAAACTTAGTACTGCCCAGAGGGTGTGCCAACTCACGTTCTCAATGCAAAATTGTTTCGAATATGCCACAAACAAAAAGTCCAAATCATTAATAAAACGCTTTATAATATTTGATCGAATGTGTGATGCAACGCCAGGACAATGTTGCAAAAAGCATGTGATTTGCTGCCTTGAATGTGCCATATGCAACAAATTCTACATCAGCGAGGCTCCAAGAAAAATATCTCGCATGAATGAACATACAAATAACTCTTCATATACATTTTACCAACATGTACAGCACATTCATAGCAACAATCCAAAATCATCGATAAAGTGGACCATACTAATGACAAAGAAAAACAACGCTAAATGAAATTCACTGGAATCCTTTTTAGTCAGAGCAGAATCTAGTTTAATTAATGGATGCTCAGGTGAATCTCTTCTGTGTTTTGTAATATAAGAACTTTTTGTGATGCGTTTATACTATTTTTGGATATCTTTCATATCTAAGAGTATATGTCTATTAACTCATATTCTACACCATTATTTGCGATGACTTGTATACTCTTTATACTTAGTTCAATGTTTCCATGAAATTTCCTGCATCATGTGCAAAATTCATTCCTAGATAGAAGTTCCACATATTTTGAAATAGGCCTACATGTATTAGCATTGCATGGATATTTCAGTCACTCCAATAATGGTCTTCGAAACGCTGGACAGCTCCAAAGTTTTTTATTCCACGGAAAGCCAGATGCGCTTGTTCAGAAAAACGCAGTAATTATAGGCGAGAAAATTAGTTGCTTACGCAAAATAAGTTACTTGCTAGATAAATGTGCAAACCTGAACAAAATTTGCCTAGTAGAGTAATAATAAAGACACTATAAATGCTGCAATACATGCTTTAGAGAGAAGTTTTTAGTTCATAGTTTCCCATACGAGTATAAACTGTGCAGCAAAATTATGTTGGTCGGACATGTCTACTTTTGAACCAGTGGTGTGAGGAATATTGACGCACTTTGAATAACTTGAACAGCAAAAGTGCTTTGCTTAGACAGAGTTTGGCCATGCTGACAGAAAGATCCGCAGCTTCCTGCTCTAAATAGAGGATAGAACTCGATGAATACTAAATTGGCCGAGGCGCTATCATCACGATAAAAAAGCCAGAAATCAATCGCAAACATGAGCTGACTGAATGAGTCGCCCTATTTTGATCCAGATACGTGTTCCAACGACTGCATGTATGTCTGCCTTTAAGACTGACCGTAGTGTTGAGACACGTCGGGTTGCCAAGTCAAATTTTATGAAATATATGCAACATCCGAGTAAGTGTGTAACTAAGGGAAGGTCCTCTCTTTCAAATTTGACTATAAAGAGCTTTAAAAATGAATCTTTTTTTATAAATATTCAATAGCAAAAATAGCCACGAAATTCATTAAGATCTCTTAGCACGAGGCTTTTCCTCCAATCTCAACGGGTGATAACTTTGGCCCCGAGAAAAAGCAGATATTCATGAGGATTACATTTATTGGAACCTTAGTTAATTTAAGAGGAATTTTCGGCGGGCTTTCGAGTTGTTTCCAAGTGCAGAACTTAGAATAGTCTTCACATCTTGTTGGATTCCGATTCGCTCTCTAAAAGATAAGTTGCCATTCCTCTCAAACTCAAACGTGATTCATCAATTTGACTGTACTTGTGGATGCAGGTGTATTGCGAGGACGACAAGATGACTTGGAGAGTGTCGGAGCACATCCCAAAATGGCTTGATAAAGCTCAGAAGTGTCCCCCAAGATCAACAAATATTCCATCCAGCAGTGTTACTCGACATCTCCAAATTTGTGATGTTTCCTCGACCGATGCCGGAGGTCTTTGTGATTTACAAGTCCGCGCGATATGACATTCTTTCAATTGTAGAGGCCCTCATCATCAATCGAAGGAATTCAGATCTTAAAAAGATTTAATCGCTTATGTTTTTCTCCCATGGTAGATTTCTTCCTTTTTTTCATTTTTATTCTTTCTACCAAGGTGTATAGTTTATGTCTTACAGTATTGCTATGCTTTGATTCCCTATCTGTTCATGTATAAGATATCTATCTTTGATTCCTATCTGTTCATGTAATTTCCCTTTCTCAGTCAACCTGCGGCCTCAAAGCGGTGAAAGGGTGAAAACGGAGTCGCCATTAGGTTTTGTCGTCTGAAGCTCATGCTTCTTTGGGTTCTACCTTGTCGGAAAGGTTTATTGTCGGCGGTTTGTGACCGTGCTCCGGCTAACTAGCAGGCTCTGGAATATTATTTTACTGGTCATTGAATTTATTTATGTCTGATTAATTTTTCATTCTTTTTCTCCACGTTTGTTTACTTTAAATGTGTGGGAGGCTTCGGCCGTACCAATTAACACCACCCCCTGGTTTGCGAGATATGAACAGTCATCAGATGTTTCATGTTGTTGAATCAGGTTTTTGGGCATGGCACTTATTTGGCTCATTTGTGATCGAACTTCCTTCCACTGCTCTCTTTTGCACTTCCCCATTTGTTGCAGGTTAAGGTGTAACAGATCCAACGTATTCACGGCATACGTGGGTAGCTTTACTGAGGGGTTTAGCCCGTGTAGCTGTATCCGGTTCCTCTGTGGCCTACCTGACTTGTATCCATTGTTACGGCAAAGGGGTTCTCATTTGGGTTTCTTCAAGCTTTTGCGACATGAACTGTGCCTCTAAGTGTCTTTTTTGCGTATTATTTATTGCAGCTTTGTTGCTATTATTTACGTTTTTCTGATGCCTTCCAAAGTTTCTTGTATCACTTTGTTGTACAGTATAATTTTCCTTTATTTGATTGATATTCTATGAGAAATTATGAAAATGAGAAAGACACACAAGAAACGTAATCAAGCCGTCAAGCTCAAAACCCCTCTCAGGATCAGCTTCAGCAACGTAAGAGGACTGAGGTCCAATTACGACGACGTCAACATCTTCCTGCAAGGTAAGTCATCAGATCTTCTAGCCCTGTCGGAAAACAGGTTACATCCCGGTGTGTCATCAAGCGACGTTACTCCTGATGGATACATATTTCACCGGATGGATAAAGCACCTTGTCATGGTCTTGGAGTCTATGCCAAGACAAGCCTTCCCTCGAGAAGGCTTCGTAGCTCAGAGGATCCAAGGCATGAGTATCTTGCCTTCATTGCACCGCTGCAGAAGACCACTCTTCTTCTATTTTTCCTATACCGCTCTCCATCAACTAATGCGGATATTTTCAATGTTCTTTCTGACAAGATCGATTCTCTTCTACAAGAGTATCCCAGCGCTGAAGTTGCCGTCTTTGGTGACTTCAACGTGCACAATGTTGACTGGCTTGTGCACTCACGCACCACCGATCTCTCCGGTCAGGCAGCCCAGGATTTCACTGTCTCTCACAACCTTGTCACTTGTCCTTGTTCACCTGTCACTTGTCCTACCAGAGAGCTGGGGATACTGGATATCTCCTTGACCTGTTTCTCACCTCAAATCCAACTTGTTTTTCACACAAGGTTACTTCTCCCCTCGGCACGTCTGATTACTGTGTTATCACAGTTTCTGGCAAACAAATTTGCTCCACACCGTCTGCACCCTTCCATAGAACAGTTTATCAATTCTCCAAAGCAGACTGGTGTGGCTTCCGCACTTTTCTTAGTCAAGTTTAAACTGAGAATTTGATTCTGAGCGAGAACGTCCACAAGTCGGCGCAAGAACTGACAGAGTGACTTCAGATAGGGACGTTGGCCTACATTCCTCGCCGTACTTTCCAAATGAAGCCCCACTAACAACCTTGGTTTATACCAGAATGTGCAGGTGCAAGTTGCCAGCGTGACCACTTTTTCCATAAGTATAGCGTGACAGTAGCGCTGGCAATCTTGAATTGTACAAAACCGCACGTAGACATTGCAAGGAAACCATACATCAGGCCAAAAGCCGCTACGCTTTGTATGTATGGAAATCCATTGCTACCCAAAAGCTTGGCTCTAAGGACTTCTGGAGAATTTACAACAGTGTCACCAACAGGAACAAATCCTCCATCCCAGCACTCCGTCATGCCGAAGTCAGTACTTCTATGGCGACAACCTCAGCAGACAAAGCCGAGCTTCTTTGCAAGGAGTTTGCGAAGAATTCGTCATTAGACGATGGAGGTAGAATTCCACCTCCAATTCCCACGCGCACTGATGAGACAGTTAGTCCTCCTTCAGTCACAGTCCGAAGCGTCAAAAAGATCATCGCCGATCTCGATAGCTCTAAGTCTAGTGGACCAGATGGCATCCCGGTTTCGGTCTTCAAGCATCTCTCACCTGAGCTTTCTCCACTTTTATCTAAACTGTTCAGTAGATGTGTATCCACCGGTGAGTTTCCTTCTTGTTGGAAAGTAGCTTCCGTGGTTCCAGTTCCAAAGAAAGGTTCTGACTCATCTCTTCGATCTAGTTACCGTCCTATCAGCCTGCTTCCAATTGCTGGCCAGATTTTTGAAGCAGTGATTACCCAACATATTGTTAACTTCCTTGAAACTCAGAACCTTCTATCAGAAGAACAGTATGGCTTCAGGCACTATCGATCAACTGCAGATCTTCTTTCATATGTCACTGAACATGTGAGTCGTGTCCTTGACAGACAAGGTGAGACGAGATCAGTTTCCATGGATATTTCCAAGGCATTCGATAAAGTCTGGCATCAGGGACCTTGTGAAGCTTAAGTCCTAAGGAGTCCCTGTTTATCAACTCCACAAACTTCTTGCTTCTTTCCTTAGTGATCAGCAGATATCTGTCGTCTTAGATGGCCAAAAGTCTTCCACCAAGTTTGTCAATGCAGGAGTCCCTCAAAGGTCAATTTTGGGACCCACTCTTTTTCTGCTGTACATCAACGACCTCCCAGACTGCCTAGTGAGTAAATTGGTGATGTATGCAGATGACACAACACTCTTCAATTCCAATGAGCGACTCGCTAAAAACACTCAGCAACGTCAGCAGTTATGCGACGTTCTTAATGAAGACTTACGCAGGGTCTCAGAATGGGGCGCCAATTGGCTTGTTTCTTTCAATCCTTCAAAAACTCATAGTATTCTGCACTCACGACTTAAAGGAGATGATGATCATAGCATTAAGATGTCAGATAATAGGATCAGAGAACAAGATTCCATCTCCTTCCTTGGATTGGCGGTTGCGAAAGACTTGTAATGGAAACCGTACATCAAGTCCATTAGCAAGCAGGCAGCTCAACGCATTGGTAGTCTCTATCGTGCCAGCAGCTATCTTCCACCACAGACTGTCTGCTATCTTTACAAGTCCACTATTCGTCCTCTGATGGAGTATTGTTGTAATCTGTGGGCAGGCGCCCCACAAACGCATCTTTACCTCCTTGAAAGGGTTGAGAAACGTGTCAAGAATCTCATGGGTGAAAAACTTGCCAGCAAGTTGCAGCCGCTCTCCGTCAGATGGGATGTTGCTTCACTCAGTCTCTTCTACAGGTACTATTTCGGTGGAAGCAGCTCTGCAGTAAATGAGTGCGTACCCAAACCTAAGATCTTCTCCAGAGGCACACGCAGAGCTAATGCACTCACATGTTTAATGTGAGCTTAGAACGCGCACGCACTGTGAGTCGCTCAGAAAGCTTTTTTGTTCGCACGGCACAGCTTTGGAATCAGCTTCCCCAGACCACTTTCCCTGACCAATACAATCTTGATACTTTCAAGAGGCGTGCGAATAGGTTTCTGATGGGGACAGCTTAATCAGATTAGAAGATCTGTTTTTTTATTTTATTTATTTAAAATAATACAATTTGTTACTTTTCATTGAGTAACCCTTGGCTTCGTTCATGGCTCATAGCTGTGCTAGGGGTGAAAATTCAGTAAAAAAAATAAGAATATCTCTATATTTTCCAAAGTATCTGCTATGAATGATTCAAATTTTATGCATATCTAAGCTTGAATCTAAGATTTGTTTCTGTCCAAAGTTGGCACCTGTTGAGATTGGACGGAAGACCCCGTGCTAATGGATCTTAATGAATTTCGTGACTCCTTTTATTGATAAAATATGAAGTACTTGCTCTTTATGAGGTAACTGCGTATCTTAAACCATATTTGAACATGCTTTAAATCAAAAATTTAATTAAAATATTAAAATTTATTCCATGCTTTAAATAGTTGTTCTGCCTACATCTGTCGAGAATGAAAGATCATTCCATTCCGGGATTTTTTAGGACTGATCTTATTAAGTCAATGGCAAGTCTCATGCATCAATCTAAGTTGGTTGGTGTAGTCACATTGGAAGCATGAAATATGAATTCAAGATCGAGTCTATGCCCTGTTGCACCCGTTTGAAAAAACAGTGTAACGTTTTTTGTATCATCCTGTATGCTCGTGTCTCTCAGATGAAACTCGCCAATAAATTGAGTTAAACTAGATTGATCAAAGCTAATGCATGCAACTGGCAAAATCGATTTGCTTAACTACTGATTTTCGAGGATACGTTGCATACGTGCATAGTGTCTGCATATCATTGGTGGTACATTAGACTAAACCTTTGATATTAGAGATAGCATAAAGCCGAAGTAGTAATGACATAAAAACCGTGTGCACAAATTGATTCATAATTCTTTTTTGATTCTAGTTGATTCTTAATAATTAGAATCTAAGAATAACCTACTAATTAGAATAATTAGAATTCTAATAATTCTAATTGATTCAACAGCTGATTTTAAGTATGCAGTGGGATAGTGGAAATCAACATCAGATCAAACTATACTTACTCGTCCACTTCTCGGAGTCTGGTTAACTGGAGTCGGAGCATGGTACGAAGTAGTCCGTTCATCTTGTTGCAATCCGCCGAATGATGTCTGCTTTACACCATGCGTTGGCATGTCGTATGATGTTTGACGATTTCTGACCGACACAGCCTGAAAAATGTCAATCACTTCAGATTAAATAGAATGTTCATTTTTACTGAATGTCTTTGTTTGCAAATTCTAGCATGCGAGCATTTCTGACAACAAATACTCGACAAAATCTCCCCATTTTCTATTTCCATCCCACAAAGATTTTTGCTTCTAATCACCATGGACTTCTGAATACCTAACATTTAGACGGGCAATTCTTCTTGCAAAATCTGTGCGACAATTGCAGGCTGAATTGCTGATTCTTGACTTCAATCAAAATTCGATTTCACTTAGTTTACCATTCCTAACAAATTCAGTGATTCGAACTGTAGTTCAGAATACTTCTTTCACGACACATACCTTAGTATTTTGCATCTTTTCCTTGAGAGACAAAACTTTTTCATTGTTGGCTTCATCGGAAATTCAATGTTTGGCTTTCAAACGTGTTCTTTGCATTTTTATGGCATCGATTTAACAACATCGAGTAGATTTCTTGATCGTTCAAGGATATTAATTACATCTACATTTATTGAATCTAAATTTCAGCTTCACTTGGGCGACGCTCTACTAAATGCTAAGTACAAAAGTGTAATGAATAGTCCTACGTGTAGGAGAGCAAAATCACCACTAGAAAGAATTAACACGGCAAATACCGTCAAACTATTCCATGTAATTCATCGGTTGGTGTTTAATATTGATCTACGAGTGTTTGGTTGACACAAGTGATCAAGCCAAGGGAGAGACATTTTGTTGTGTATACTTTTCTTTCTACAATATAACTTTCGGCTGCAGAAAGATTTTTTGAGTTGAAAACTGACAAACTATTCATTGAAAAATGATGACACTTAGCAAATCCTGTAAATGGAATTAACTATTTGCAGAGAGCTTTCGTTCAATCTCTTCAGATGCACACATGAGAACTGGATGATAACATAGATTGAAGATAGCACACCAACTGAACAAGTACAACTGAACAAACAACTGAACAATAGTAAGGCAATACTTAATCCTCTTCCTTTCAAGCCTGGTCTGTGCAAACAAAAAACGATTGTATACTGTTTAGTATTTCAGTATTACTTCACCTTGGAAGCTATGCAATTTTTCCTGGTTTCCGTATTGGATCGTCCATAATCCACGTGTACAAAATTCATGTACACTGGCCCCTTGCCCCCGTGGACAATTACTGATATTCATTGTGGATATTCAAGTTTACTACTGCACTTACGGGCCTACAGTGTGGGTGCAGCGCTTAATTATGTTCTTCGCAATTATACGATAATCCGGCTTGCAGTATTGGGCTGTCCTTTGATCTCTATTCATGAATATAGGCCGGTTGTTAATACCATAAGATAGTACGTGATGCATAAAGGACTCGCACGATGGCAGTTTCATCATGGTTTCACTTATCCATCGAATCACTGCTCCAACCAATCAGCCATGGACAACTGGAGGGACTCTCTCCAGATGTCCTTGAATTAACAAAGCCATCAATAAAACATGGTCGACTGGATAACATACAATTTTTCAGGTGCTGTTCTCACAATGAGAAAATACAGCGAGCGTAAGTTGTATGTTTATTAGCGACCGAATGAGATAAACAGCGAGCGTACTTGAAGTTTAAAGACGATGAACTGAAGATAAATCCATTGACAATCAAGTGTTACATGACATTTGAAGGTCAAAACGTCACCTTCCCATACATCCTACATCATTGAATATACACTTTAACAAGCGTTAGCCCCATACTACAACTGACAAGAGATAAATTCAGCGAGTGCCGAAGTGACAAGTTTGCATACACAGTCGTCCATGAGCGTGTGCGCAGTATATTAATTGCGCGAACGCAGATCGGATTTTTTTGAGTCAGTCAGTCCTATGAAGCGAGGCGAGTCGAGGTCCAAGAAGCGATCACACACAACAATAAAGAATCGTAAAATGTCATAACATATAATTTTCGATTTTCCGACATTCCGTACAGAAGACAAGATACTCCGTACAATATACAGAGATGATATGACTTGTGTGCATGTAAATTATAATTGTATGTGTGCGATTGATTTTGAAGCCAATTGGCGAAAGTGCGCAGAAGAATAATGGCGAAATATTTTTGCGTTTAACCCGAACATTAATTGTCTCTCTCAGACACTAGTTCAATGGGAATAAAAAGGGTGATCGTCGTCCAAAGAGTCCGACCACTCGAAGTCCCACTTTCATACTGATCGAATTTCAACCATCGCGACTTTCATTCAAAACAAAATATAACGGCCAAAATCCATTGTCCTCGCGGAATAATTCTCTCGTGTATTAAACGACCTGTCCCCACCTTTGTCTCATTCACTGAATTTATTAGAACGACGTCAACCACTTGGTCTAAAGAAAGTGCAAATAATCCTTGTACCAAGATTGTCCAGTCTCTGTCCTAAAGGCCTTTGTCCACAGGATACCAAATTCAAAACTGCTTCGTCGCCGATGCTTTCCGGCAATTTTATGTAAATTTTGTGAAAGGAAGATTTGGACTTCTGTTAAACAGCATGCCACCTAAAAAATGTGATGGCTTATGAAGGGGAAAGTCTCAATTTCATTGCTGAGTATGTCCGATATTATTGTATTTGGTGTTCCGTTCAACTGCTATAAATGCTCCTGAGACAACTTAAAGATGCTGAGTAACAAGACTCCGATCACATTCTTTAAGCATCGTTTCAACAGAAACTATTACGCTCATAAAAGCCAATTCTCCAGGGGTTTCCATAGGTCACATTTCCATCGACATATAGTTGTGAAATGATAAATTGACTTCTGTACTGTGGCGTAACTTCATAAATCTACCTTTCGCCGCAATCTTGGTGGCGTAACTTTGTTTATGCGTTGTCCTATATATTGTTATTTGTGTTCCGCGAGCTGCAATAATTTCCTATTGAAAACTTAGGAAATCAATGGTTTAAGTTAACTCAGCTATTTCTAATGAACCGCTCTGTCACTCGAACATGTATCCAAACAAATCCAAACCTTCCCACGTTGTCCCGATTCAACATGTCATTACAGTGGGCCAATATAATCGATACCCGTTCATATAAACAGATAATCAAAACTGTAAAATAATGAGGAGTAGGAAAAAGGTACGGACTTAGGATTGTTACCATCCACCTCGTGTTTTCGGCATGTTAGACATTCCTGATTTTCCTTTTGAACTTGAAAACGGCCGTTTAGTATCCAATATCTAATCTTGAAAGTTATAGAGTTTGCTTCGTTTCCGGCGTGAAGTGTTTTTTTTGATAGGAGTCCTCTTCGTTTTTTGTGAAGGAAAAACGGTTGATATTTTTTGGTAAGCAAATTGAAACTCAATCCAATTTTCATCTTGCATTTTGCAAAACTTCAGATTCCCGTCATGTGATTTCAAATTGTCCGAGTTGTTCCCGAGTTGAAATTGTAAATTAATTCCCTTAGTCGAGTAAAAATTGCCTAATTCGTTTGAGAAGTGCTTATATTGAATATAGTTCGTCCACATACGTCGTGCGATTCCATTTCTTTGTAAATCTAAGTTTGCCTGGATTTTGTTGTGGCTTGCCTCTTGAATATAGCACGGCTCTCAGACACCATGCGGTAACAGTCAATAATCGTTTAAGGGAAAAGTATGATTCATGTTCAAATCGAACGGAGGCGGGGGCTTGAATTCCGAGGAGTCGGAGGCAAGTAAAAACCGAATCAGGTTCTTCGTCATTCCATGGCCAAGGCGTTATTTTCAATTTTCAGACTTTTAGGCCATCTTGCTTCCAATTCATCTAACCTTATGAGGACCCTTCCACCAAAAATCGTTATTCGAAAATAACAAATACTTTCAACTTCTGACCAAATGAGGTCTGGCCGGATTTGCTGCGTGGAACATACAACAAGTCATTCAATTTCGTCGCCTTATATCGTTCAGATCATCTCTCGATGAAAGCTGTTTTCGGTCGCTTGTTCTCTTTGTTCTTTAAGGACACTATTTTGAAATTTATGTTCTACTACTTTGTTCTTTGCGTTTCTATAGTAGACTAATTCTGAGGTAACGAGTTCAACTTTGGAATTGAGATCAGTGCACAGCCCATGTCGTTAATTTTTGGAATGGTTAACTCCTTTTATATGCGCGACTCTTGACTTTGAATAAATCAGATTCATCGGTTTTTTTTGTAATATCGACATAGTAATGCGTAGAAGAATACAGACGCCTAAGCGTTTTTGCGAAGCGTCTGAAAAAGGCGTGGTAACAGACCGATACTGTGGATTGATCAGAAGGCCAATATATCGAGCACACGTATAGACGGTGAAGATCTGTCCATTCGAAGGGCCAATGTCCCATCCACAGGTGTGTGTCTTATTGATCCCAGGTGTTGCCATTTTAAAATCATTTTCCAAAGTTTATTTATTGAAAGGTGTGCTTATTCAATACAGGGGTAATAAAAGTTTGGGTCGAAGCATCGAGAGGTCATTTCGAGAACGTTGCGGACCCAGGGAGACGTCTTTTCAGTTCTTCATTTTTTCACATTCAAGTAGCATTCATCATAACACGTGGTTCTTTCTTCCAAAACCTTAGTTTCCGATCCGTTGAGGCTATAATTTGCAGAATATTTTGCAGAAATTCTTGGCGGAGTATGAGCGTTGAGTTTGAGAATTCAAATTGGGCCTTTTGAGTTTGTTTTTAGTTTTGGTTCATGCATATGAATTGAAGTGCTGCATTTGAATCTGAATTTAGTATCACCAAATTATCAAATGTGATGTTCTTCAATTGATTCAAAGAATTCATTGATTCAGTTGATTCAGTTTGTGGTGGATTACGTTTGCGTTAGAAATTATTCCAAAAGGATTATTCCAAAAGGAAAAAATTTAGGGATGTAAATCGATAAATCTTGTAAGTTATTGTGTAGTTGCTAATCGATGGATCCTTATCCATAAAAAACGACAAGCATCGCGTTTATCCTGTGTAAGAACAAAATGTAAGAACGCTTTCTCTACATCACAAAACAGAGCAAAGCTTTTTAATCAAAGTAAAACGGGGGCAAACTTAAAATTTGAGGTAAATTAGTAAACCCTTTTAATCAGGTATAATTCAAATTTTTCATTAATTTTTGATGATTTTCCGACACTCAACGAATTTTATTCTAATTTCGTCCCGTAGAGCAGTCTATTTTCATCACATAATGAAGGAATGATGATGAATAACAGGAGAATTTTTCGGTTTAGTGAATAAGTCAGTCGTTTTGTCAAACCCTTGTGTCAACGGTTTGATTGTAAAAGTTTTGTACGCCTATTATGAATTGTCTTTAAAATGTTTGTGAGGGTTTTAACCGTTGCAATAGTGATTTCAGTCTGCCTGAAAGAGAAAAGTGCAAAAATGTCTAACTCAATTGGTCCCCTCACCAACTCAGGCCCAACTGGACATTGTATCGAACCGTCATTGTAGTTGATCTGATTGAATTTGTTATTGCAATACTATGTTTGTCTACTGTTGCTACATTCTACTGAACCTACAATCAAGGTGTACCATGCGTTCACACGACACATTCATTCACTCGGGTGTTGGAGTAAGGAGAACAGGATCAGAATGCGAACAAACAAATAAAAAAAGACGCGAAGCAGAGATTCATCAAAGCCCCTGTCCAAGTTTCATCCGACCCGTGTGGAGTACATCAAACCAATCTATCTGTGATTTTGATCCTGTCCTAGCTCTACAATTGAAAGTAATGGTCCCAAAACCAATAAGTAGAATCGAGACTAAGCGCTTTCCGGCTTGTTGAACCAAAGGGAGCCAAAGGATGACCTGAATTGAGGTACGGGGAATTTGGTTTTTGTCGACCAACTCGTTTGATCACCGAAGTGGTAATTAATTATTGGATACTTGCGTTAATATTTAATATTAACATCAGAAGTAAATCATCTTCAAACTGAGTGATAAACTTGTCCTACTTCTTCCTTTAGTCGAACTTTTCACGAATAGGGATAATACCTCGATACTCCGTAACTACTCATACCCTTAAAACCAATTGATTGCCGCACGGTTCGGTTATGTAAGAACGCCACTCCCAAAATCGAGAAAGGTTTGAAAGGTGAACCGGTAGCCCTCTGCGTAGGAACTGTAGCGAGAGGCATATGGACCGACGTGACTGTTCAGAGACTCACTCGCACGAGGCAACTAGCGGTCGGCGGTAACTCGTCGTGGTTTTTTGATTTCGAATCAGATATCATAATATTTATACAAAGGGACAATATGATGATCCAACTTAACAGGTGTTAAACGGCGTTGGATACATGTTGTTTTAGAGCGAGATGATTGATTTTAAACACTTGTAACACGCGTTTCTTAACTGATTCTTTCGCAGGTGCTTACTTTGTGGTATTCTAAAATCTCAGACTATACATTCATCAAGATTCAAACTCATCATTATAGTATAATAAAAAGGAGATTTCTGGTACAATGTTGGTAAAACAATTTATGGTCACTCAAACATGTTTTCAACTATAATTTAACATTTTCTCTCTAAGTGTCCACGTGTACTCTTCCAATTACCCCCCCCTTCACATGCACAGAGTGTACAAAAAAATCTGCCTAAGTGTAAAAAAGAAAAGTGTACAAAGCCCCTCCACCCTCTGCTATCCACGTGGATTATGGACCATCAGTATTATCTTTCTTTTGTGTCCTTGATTTCCGGAGAAGTCTACTTTGTTCATTTCAGCAGTAGTATTGAGTAACTAATCTTCCTATGACAAGGTGAGTAGAAGAGCAAAATCAGCACTAGAAAGAAATTGCACAGCAAATGCAGTCAGATTGTTTTTTGAAAAATCATAACCAATCGCAAAGCTTGTAAATGAAAATAAGCTGAGGTTGGCGCGCTCCGGCAAAGCTTTTGTGCTCCGCGCTCCTGCTTGGCTGACCTAAGTGCGCTCGGCGCTCCAATTTCGGAGAATTTAGGATTGCGCTCCTCACCATGCTCATAAATGAGCTCATAAACCATTCTTATAAGTGAACGACTCTCTTAAGTGGATCTAACCGAAGAATTGAAGACAAGATGATTCGTTCTATGACATCGAATATCTTGAGCAATCCATGATATCATCTGATCACTGATCGTCGTGATCGAGTGAGTTTGAGCCCACGTTAGTCCAGTCAGGTAATCTGCTGATCATGCTATTTGTTTGATTAACCACAAAAGGAGGAAAGGACGGGTGAGTTAGATGAGTCTCGACTCTCGAGAGAAGCCATAGTAGACAGAATCGTGACAGAAGCCCATGCTTCTCCCTGCTCCCGTCATGACTCCTCTCAGTCGAAGACTCTCTGCTGACCCACATTGCCATACTCGTGTTTCGTCTTTCCCCAGTCGGTCTTCGCGTTAACAGAGCCTCCTGTGGTCTACAGCACGCAAAGGCGATACGGCACCCTGCTGTGCCATCAACGTATCCCTTCCATTTTTACCTGCTGACCACTTATGCCAATATTCAATTACTCATCAAGTAAAGACTCCAAATTCACTTAGGGATTAAGCCGATATCAAAAGAAATTATCATTCCCTGACCGAATGTACAGGGTGATTCACGGAAATAGCCGGATTTTAAATTCATCTCATTCTTTTACTAATGCATTAATCTTAGCCAAACCAACTTTCATTATCAGATAAAGAAATAGCATTTATGAATCTATAAGCTCTATAATCCACAACTCAACATGGGCTCCATGAACTCTCACATAGCTGGTGTAATTCTTCGATTGATAGGTGAATTCACAATTTGCGTAGAGCATAAAATCTTTGGTTTGCTTGCTCTGAAAGTTTCTCTGCATGTAGATTCCATGTTAGATCAATTTGAATCGTCAGCATTTATCTCATTTGCTGGTATGCCCTATTTGCCAGGAACAATATTTAAGAAAGCAACTAGTAAGAAGTCAGAAATCAGCTAAGGAAACCCACGACGTCCTCAGAAAAAAACATATTTTACATATTAGAAACTCTTGACTCCTAGGTATAAATACTTCCATAACAAAGATAAAAGATAAAACAACAATTATGAGGTATGAAAATATTACCCGCTCTGGCTCGCGTTCAGCCTCATTTGTAATGTGAGTCCGTTGCCTCATAAAGCTCTCGAGTATGTCGTCTTGATTCTGTAGTGACACTGCATCACCATTCATTCGTGATAAACGACGCATCCGTTCCTCTGTGCGGTAATTCAAATTCTCTACGTCAAAGCTGTACTGAGAGGCAACCTGCAAAGGGGATTCAGAAGAATGATGCTTTCAACATTGACTCAGTAATCAAATCAGCGAAATGTATATATGTATATTGACTTTATATATTGTCGCTTCAAAATGCTCTCATTCTCTACTATTTATTATGAAGGATGCAAAGCAATGAATCCCCCGGCTCTATGTTAGGCAAATTATATGCCACATCGATTTACAAAAAGGGACATGATTTCATACTGTGCTTCATTCTACGTCTAATTAGTTGGCCGATTAAATTAACCGTCACTCTAAAATTCACGCCACACTAGCGGTGCAAGCATCACTAACTCACCTCATTCGAGCAGGATGAGTATTTAGTAACATTGTCATTTCCGTAGAAAATCAAAATCTTTGATATCTGTGATTGTCAATGTGTGAGGCTTTGAAACACACATTCTTGTAGAGATTATGATGCAGAAAGAAAAGCTGTTCTCAGTTTCACAAAGAAGTTTATTTAGCAGGTGTGGGAAAACTTGGAGTAAGGAGGTGGTTATCCGGTTGTTTCGCCGAAGACATGGTCTGAAAGCATGGCACTTATTTGTACATCTCATCTGCCACCTCCTTCATTGTACATCGCCATTTTCTTATTTTGTCATTCATCACATCAATGATATGCATGTATTGCGCTTTTCAAGTTGGATATGAAGGTTTTACCTTCTGACTTTTGACAAAATATCGCACATGAAGGATTCTTAAACATAGACCTTTCTGATGTACATGTATAACAACATCGATTTACTTGGCAATACTGAATGGCAGGTAATTCTGTCGATGTAAATGATTGTGAGAACTGTGGATCTATCATCATGATGGCTGAAGCTGAAAGATGATGTCTCTGAGCCGCCAATTAATCGATTTGATCGCATCGATGCTATGCTTCGTGACATGGAAATCAACATCTAACTTTTTCACTTTATTTTTGCCTGAGTGTATCCAAGCCAATCGTGATGTCAATACTGACAATAATCCCTTAGAAATGACTATCCAGAATCCCTTAGTTACTGACAATAATCCCTATTGTTGAAAGGATTCCTAGTAAGGATACCACTCAACAGAGAGATAGATTTTATTTTTTCTGTGAATTCAATAACTTGTGCTACATGTTGTTAAATCTCAATAATTTTCACCACTTCGATCCACAGGATAATGCGTTGTCTGTTGATGGTCGTCTTTTCTGAATTACACTTGTTCTGGAAGGGGACTATCATTTTTTAGTACACTGCATGTTGTAGATACCAGGGTTGGAGCCGGCCAGTTTTAGGCTTATGTCGGCCGGTTATTCTAATTAGGCTTATGTCGACGATTGACGACATTCATTCTAGAATTAATTGAAACAGTATTGCAACACTATAGGAGCATGATAACATAATTTATGAGACGCAAACATTGCGAACTGTTTCTTGAAAATTATTCTTCAAACCATTATTCAAAGCGGCTGACAAAACTGTACAAAATTACTGAAAGTTGGCGACGATAAGGAAGTTTAGGTACTTAGAATAACCGCAAGAACGCATGAGGCAAATTTATTAAGACACAACTGTTTGGAAGTATATTAATAAATTTAGGTAATAAGTCTATTCAATGCTGAATTATCGGATGTTCTTGCTCGAGGATTCCGATTGTAGCTGAAGTTTGGTTCTTCGTAATGAGTATAACGAAGATTTCAGTTGACTTGACGGCAGTGAGGGCACCTCAATGTTGATTAAGCACTAATCCATAGACAATTATTTACTTATACATCTAGTTTTACGCCATACTGGATCTCAAATAGAGTTTCCGGGATCGCATAATCTACCATAAATGAATTTTGTGAGTATCATGCGTTCGCTAGCCAATCTACCGTAAAATTATTCCATATCTTTAATAAGCTATTACACGCATTGCTGCTCAATCTTTTTCATACGCGTGCAAAATATATTATCAAAGAATGATTATTTGTCTAATTTCCTTTTAGAAGATCAATTTGGATAGAAATTGATAAAAATCAGCATCGCTGTGATTCATCGGGAACTCTTGCTTTTCCAGTACCGGTAAGCCTACCGTATGTTCTATAGAAATCGAGAAATCGAATGATGTGTAACGGTCTCAGTTGAACAGCTGCCAATCTTAATTACATTATGGAGACGCCGGCTTAGTTCCGACCGGTTTGACTACACTAGCCGCCGGCCCGGCCCTGACCGGTTCCAACCCTTGTAGATACTATACACATCACATCAACGCTCAGCACACTGTCATCATAACAATTCATAATCTAATTGAATACTTCAGTGACCAGATGCGACTGAATGAGTTCTCGCAGGGAAATTAAGAATTATCATGAAATACTAAAATGTTTTACTAAACACCAGACAAGTATGTGCGAATTATCCGAAATCTGCATGAAGGGGCTGTCTGTAAAGTCAACGTTGATGGAGACTTCTCTGATGAGTTCCCAGTTAACTCAGGGGTGATGCAGGAAAGTGCATTGTCTCTTATGCTGTTTACAATTGTGATTGACTTTTTGATGAAGAATACAATCGAGCTGCATACAGACGGTTTACAATGGACGTAGGTTAAGCGCTTGGTTGACCTAGAGTGTGCTAGCGATGTTGTACATCTGACTCAGAAAGTAGAGGAAATGCAAACCATGATTGACAAGCTAGCAAGTGCTGGAAAGAGCATTGGACTAAAGATCAACCTCAGGAAGACGGAAGTAATGCGAACTGAAGCAGCATGTACCGGACATGTGAATTTGAATGGAGTACATATCAAGGAGTGCGACACATTCAAATATCTCGGTTCTGTTGTTCAGAAAAATGGATCTCTTGAAGAAGAATTATCGGCCCGTCTCAGGAAAGCAAATCAAGTTATGGGTATGTTAGGAAAAGTGTGGCGGTCACGCAGATTGATGATCCATGCAAAAGTATCATTGTACAAGACGTTAGTGAGATCTGTACTAACATATGGCTGTGAAAGTTGGTACGACAATGAGACCATTTCCCGACGTTTCACTGTGTTCGAGGATAAAGCCTTAAGACGGATTCTGGGAATGAAATGGCAGGACAAAGTAACAAATGTTCATATCCGTGAAACAACGAAAGTGCCATGGTTGGATGAAGTGATGATAATCTGGAGATGGCGATGGCTCGGACACACCATAGTACGGACAACATATAAGTGGAAAACAAACTGGTCAAGGAGACGAGGTCGACCTAAGCCCATTTGGCTGCGGGCGATGAAGAATGAAGCTGCAAAATGTTGAGAGAACATCGAGGGACGAGCTCAGGACAGAAGCGCATGGGGAAATTTCACCAAGGCCCTTTGCGTCAGTCGGCGTAGGAGGTGGTAACAGGTAATTAACTCTAGATTAAAACTTGATCTCCATCGAGATCAAAATGTCGTTACTCAGACTGATAATGATTGTCGGATAATGGCATCAGACCAATGCATCATGTTTTGATTAATATTACCAGGAAGTGTGGCCACATCCAATCCGCGCTATGACGAGAATCGCCAATTTCTCAAAGCGTGGAGTATAAGATTTCAAAACTGCAGCGCGGGGCGCATAAAGCGCACTCCTCCCTTACTTCAAAACAAAATGAAAGCATTAAATTTTGTCACGGGAGGATAATTCCATCCAATACCATCGACTTATCCTAAAGATTAAATTTGCTACAAGAGATTTCAATATGCCTTTTAGGATAGTAACACAGGAAATTTGACGTAGGACTTGGCAATTGAGATTCGCTAATAATTTTGATTGTTTATGTGCACAATCATGAACATTTTGACAAGAAGGGGTGAAGTTGCACCGATATTTCAAATGTT
This sequence comes from Prostheceraeus crozeri, assembly GCA_907163375.1. NCBI lineage: Eukaryota > Metazoa > Platyhelminthes > Polycladida > Euryleptidae > Prostheceraeus > Prostheceraeus crozeri. The sequence goes on along the minus strand of CAJQUW010005949.1, from coordinate 102,926 downwards.
CATCGTTTAGGTAAAGAATCTTGTCACTGATGACCTTTATAAAAACGAAGGTTTTTGAATTGTGAGAGCCTTTACTCACTTATCCTGTGGCGTCGTAAAGCCTTGTGTGTGAATGAGACTGAGTACTGCAAATTGGTCGATATGTGTAATATCTAATCCGGGCTAATGTAGCCCCTATTACGAACACAATACGGAAAGACAAAATACACACGCAACATACAGACATTTTTCTATAAATCAGTTACTATATTCAAAGCTGAAAGGTTTATTTTCATCTATTGAACATTGTTTTTTTCACAATATTTACAAAATGATAACAATCACTAAGTTTCCTATTGACTATGAACTATTGAACTGCTGACAAGAATTGCCACTCGGTTGTCCATCGCTGCTGGAATGAGGTATTCAGAGGCAATGAAGATGGTTCGGACAAAGTTAGATGTCGCTCTGATGCGTTCCAATTCCCGTTCCCTGCTGGCATATAAGGAGCCTCTAACAGTACCGGATGAACTTTTCATTTTTTGATCTTGGTTTTATTTACTTTCATTTAATTCTTACTAGGACACTTTGTACATAGCTGAAAGGTGTAACACAACCAATTTTACACACTAACTTTTATTTGCTTTATCAATGTTAGCTGCATCTCTGATCCCTGTTTGTCGCACGTTTTTATCAAATAATTCATCATCGTTGAACAGGAGCGTGGCAAAATTTTGTGATAACGTTATCGTTGACACCTCTCTACTAAGAGTGGCTCAAAGCAGATGTAGAGTTAGCGATGCCACACTCACACCGCAGACCTGGTGGTGCTGGCACGGTCTCCGTTAACTGAAAAGCTTGACTGACCAGTATCTAATACACAAATGCCTCCCCCCACCCCTACACCTCGTATTAATGAGTGATCATGGCGACAGAGGTCAATTACAAAAATGTATATCATTTTTTGAAATGTCGAAATTTTCAGATAAATCTAATACGAGAATAGAGATTTGCGTGCAATTTATATCAATAAATTCAACAGAAGTTATAGGACTTGATCGATTAACTATTTGTTTAAGCCTATAGTTATAAAGTCAGTTACTCCGTAAGTGATATTCATACCTCCTGTTCGTCCAGCATTCGATCTCGTGGTGTAGGATCACGACGGACAGGTCGGTGAACTTCTTGAGGTGTCTGATACCTCTCTAACTGCAGCGGCTGTCGTTGCATGTCATTAATAAATTGTTCCTGTTGACGCAGATAAGTATTTTGCTGAATTTCCAATAGGTCTGAGGTGAGTGGTGTGGCGGGGTGCTCCTTCCGCACATTCTTTCCTACCTGAAAAACAAAATAATCATTGATGTAAATCGCTCTATACAGCCAAATAGGAATTAATATTACAAAAGACAAATGATTATTTTAAAATATTTCGAATGTTTTGAATGAATTATTTACAATACTTAAATTGTGATATTCTTGCCTACAAATGTAAGTGGAGAATTATTGGATGCACTTACTTCATTGTCGCGCAATTTAAGGTTCCGAAATTCTCGTAAAACGTCAGTATTCGCCAGATCCCCCCTCGGACGCTGTGTCCTCACTACCACTGGTCCAGACCGCCCTTGACGCGCTAGCTCGAACACATCCAAGTCCTCGACACGACTCCTCCGGCCTCTTGCTGACACAGGAACTACTTCATACCGTCCGCTGTCGGCTACTTTTTGCTGCTGAGGATTGGGAGGTGGTGTTCCTCTCAGAGCGTCCTCAACCTATGAAAACCAAATTTCTGCCGATGGACTCACAAGAGAAATAATATGGCTACCTCACCTTAACTCTTTCTGTCTGAAGTTCTTTCCTCATCCTCTCCAATTGCCGCAGGACATCAGGACGTTCATGAGATTCCCTACGAGATGACTCTGCTGCAGGTCTTGAAGACGGCGGAGGCTGAACAGCAGCAGTTCTGAAACAAATGATGAATCGAGGGCTAAAATTCAGCAAATTTAATAAGTTGATGGTTGAAAAAATGTGCAGTTCTGTGACTTGAAAATGCCAAAAGCAAAAACGCATATTATGTGAATGATTCACATAATACGCACAAAGATGGTGCCGAAAAGAACCTAAAATGCAGTGTCTATCTTCAAAGGCTGTCACAAGCTTCAAAATTTAGGTCCTTGTGATATTGATTATTCTCTAATCTGAGATCATGATACTGATCAGAACATTTTGAAGATCTATAAAATCATTCAAATCTCCTGCCAAAGACCGCAATAGTAAAAAGATGGTTCGTTATCCTGGTGAAATTCTGCTGATATGCATTTCTTCTATCAAAACTCAGTGACTTGAGCGTTATGGCACAGAGGGCATCATGCATCATTTTTTTTTACTTTATTCAATCCAAGTTGCTGCTGCCAGATTCATGTTCAAATCTGCTCAAATTCTAGTTTTGTTACTACAGCATGCCTTTTTAATTCAAATCATGAACGTTCTCTGAAGAATTTTTATGATTTTCAAGGATAAAATTCTTCATTGGTATTTATTGGTCCCTTATTGTTTCAAGGATCATAGAAATCAGTGGAATAAGGTATTGATTTCTCTATGCTAATTTGCTTATGATGATAATGAATTTAAGCGTTTGATTTAAGTGAACAATCCTCTCTATTTCTGTAAAGATGATTTCATAGTTATGTAATCAATTTATTAAATGTCAAATTATCTTGATTTTGTATATTGAAAAAGTGCCTTCATTTGAATTCATAATTTAAAGTAGGAAACTGAAGTAGTGGTATCGCTATTGTTATTTTCGATGTCTACAATTTTAATTGTGTTTTCAAGCTAATATATTTCAAAAACTAAGTGTCGTTATCAACAGGCACATATCATAAAAAGAAATATTAACTATTCAATAACATGAGCTCAAAAGGTGAAAAAGTGAGGATGCAAAAATAGATATTTGCAGCATTAAGCTGCTACTTTGGGAAATTCACAGTTATGCGATTATGCGGAAATAGCATATATGTGAATGCTTCTATAAATAAAAGGATATAGGTTCGGATTTCCCGCCGATCGCGGTCATGAGACAAATAAAACCGAGCTATATGGCAACGATTGCAAAATATACTGAACTAGCTAACAAATTAATTGCTGAATTACAAACATTATCGTCAGACTTGTAAAAGGTATAAAACATTTACAAAAATCTTTAGATCACAACATAATCAGAAGAGCATAAAAGGTAAAGCAAATGAAAGGATTCTAGTCCATTAAGAATCACTTATATTCTTCACACTCCTGTTTATTATTGATATCAGGATTATGGCGTTGAATCATAATGATACAAATATCTATTTTTTCTTCTTCACTTTTTCAAATTTTGAGCTCATGTTGTTGAATAGTTAACATTTCCTCTTATGAAATGTACCCTGATGATACACTCGCTTAGTCGTTGAAATATATTGTCTTGAAAATACAATCAGAATTAAAACAACATCACAAATAAACAACAACAAGACCATTACTTCAGTTTCCTAGTTTAAATTATGAAATTATATAGTTTTTTTGCACATTTTTTTACACGATTAAGTAGACAAATAATCTTACATTGTCGTGTGCGATAACAGAGCGGGTGAACAAATGTTTCTGTTTGAAAGTCAATGAAAGAGGATGCAAAAAGGCACTTGACGATATTGATCTTGTACACACGCGGACAAAATGCGTCGTAGTGAATGTACAAACCACGAAAGGTCGGTTTACGGTAAACGGATGTCGCTATGTTTCCCGCTGGAGGTGCAGCTTCACGTCAAGGAAGTGATCTCCGGCATCCTCGGTGAATTGCAAATTGTCATGAAAGGTCATCAGTTCTCGAAACTGGTTGTAGTCCTACCACCGAATGATCACATGGCAGTCATCAACGTACCGTACGATCAATGTTTTCTTCTCTTTATTACTCTCTTAATTTTCTTTTCTTTTTGTTTAGAGAATTTATCTTTTGCATTTATAATTCTTCCGTCTGGCTTATCTTTGATATATATTGTTTCATATCCAGTACTGTCAAGATTGCTTATTGTCTGCTTTCCTGTCTTTAACTAGGTATTTGCAGTCTAACGCACTGTGATTGGTCATTTGTACAATGTGTCAAATAGTGTCCGAGGTTGCTCTTTGGTTTTTGCACATTGCTGATGCGAATATTTATCACTCGCGATTGTACCGACATCGTCAGTCGTCTGCCGTAGCTTGCTTAAAGAGGCAGTGAAAGCTTTGCAGCACTAAATATTATGACTGACTTCCGTATATTGAATTGCATTTATAAATGGTCGCATCGCAAGAGAATAGTATAACTTAGACAACATCAATCATCAACAACAGAATTAATCACATATCACAATTCATTTGTAAATACGAGTAGTACAGAATTCATTCATAAAATGTCTATCGACAAAGCCTGTCAAGGATATTCTTCAATTAATGAATTTATGAAGTCTTCATATTTGAAAATGAATTATGATACATCAAAGTGAAACAAATGAAATTAGAATGGCAGCAGATTTTTTCCATTAGCTACTGGAGATCAATGTTTATTCGTTACGTAAGAACTCTGGTATTCTGGTTCATAATGAGTACAAGCCTTCGTGTGATATAAGTAGGAATAATGCAATTACAATAATCGGTCAATACCTGGAAGTGTAGCTTCGGTAGCAACGGGAAGCTTTGGTTGATCATTGTGAAATTGAAAATCTCTAAAAATCACCTGATGAGCTTATTGAATCCGAGCACTGTACGTCCATTGCGAGGGGACAATATTTACTATGAAAACTGATGTCGTTGAAGTTAGCACCAACTTCAACAACAACTTTTTGAATAGAGTTTGTACAGAATAGGAAACCACATGTTTAGGTACTACTGATGACGCAGAGTTTGTACAGCCAAAAAGTTCTCCAAAATTCGAACTCCTTCACCTTCAAAATTCAAATTTAAATTCGAAAAATTGGTGCAAGTTTTGGTGCTACCTGGTTAGCGAGTTTGTACAGCATTCCGATGGAAAAATTTAGATACAAGAGCAAAAACCTGAGTTTGTACAGCAACTTCCAGCACTTTCCTTACACGAACAAACGGAAAAAACCGCCAAAAACCGATTTTTTCAAAAAATGATAAGATTTTCCAGAAAAGTTCTTGGTGCTACATGGAAAATGAGTTTGTACAGTGCTCTAACCGGTGGAAGAGTGTTCTACTAATCCAGTCTGAGTTTGAACACACACTTCTCCGACACTCCAGCACTCCTACGACCGGTAAATACCGGTTATTGTATAGTAACTACAAGAATACTGCCCATTTATGAACAAATCAATTGGTGCTACATGGAAAATGAGTTTGTACAGTGCTCTAACCGGTGGAAGAGTGTTCTACTAATCCAGTCTGAGTTTGAACACACACTTCTCCGACACTCCAGCACTCCTACGACCGGTAAATACCGGTTATTGTACAGTAACTACAAGAATACTGCCCATTTATGAACAAATCAATTGGTGCTACATGGAAAATGAGTTTGTACAGTGCTCTAACCGGTGGAAGAGTGTTCTACTAATCCAGTCTGAGTTTGAACACACACTTCTCCGACACTCCAGCACTCCTACGACCGGTAAATACCGGTTATTGTACGGTGACTACAAGAATACTGCCCATTTATGAACAAATCAATTGGTGCTACATGGAAAATGAGTTTGTGCAGTGCTCTAACCGGCGGAAGAGTGTTCTACTAATCCAGTCTGAGTTTGAACACACACTTCTCCGACACTCCAGCACTCCTACGACCGGTAAATACCGGTTATTGTACGGTGACTACAAGAATACTGCCCATTTATGAACAAATCAATTGGTGCTACATGGAAAATGAGTTTGTGCAGTGCTCTAACCGGTGGAAGAGTGTTCTACTAATCCAGTCTGAGTTTGAACACACACTTCTCCGACACTCCAGCACTCCTACGACCGGTAAATACCGGTTATTGTACAGTAACTACATTATCGATGCGCTGGTTTTGTTTCAAAATTCAATTGTCGGTTGAATCGCTATCTTCCACCAGTGAAACGATTTGAAACAATATTTTGTTTCAAGAAATGTTATTGTCCATCAAAATATGAACTCTGCTGAGAATGGTGCACAAAACTCTGGAAAAAGCCCGAGTACGTCATAAAGGTCACGGGTGGAAAGCTTGATGTAGGCGGTACTCCAAAAATCAATAGCTGCACCAAATTCAAATGCTGACAAGGGAGAAGGACGACAGATGAATATCGAGTTCTCAATTTTTACATACTCTATTACAGTAGGAAGCACAGCATAGAAAGGTCAGATAGGATAAAAATGACTTGCGACATTTATGTTATGAAGACCGAATATCTTAGATACGATAATGATCGGACAGTCCGAGGCGCATATAGAAAAACAACTACAAGGTATAGAAAAGAGGAACATCGCTGAAAATGCCTGTACTAAGTTGTGTCAACCAATTGTAGTCAAAACAATTACAAATGCACTTAAAAATCACCGCAAAAAAACAGCAATCTTGATAATTAGTGTTGCTTGTAATTCATCACTAATATCTGGAAAACAATCGAAGGTATAATAAATGTAACAACTGGATATACTTGTCGATAGGACGAAACAATGGAAACCGTAGAATACAAAGGGAAAAGGTTTGTCTGCATATGTGAATTTAAGGTACCGCGGTTAGGTATAAGTAAAATCCGGAAAACAATCAAAGGTATTGTTAAGAAGACCGATTGCAGACATAATGTCGTATATTTCATTAACACAGCATTACGTTAAAATCGAGACCATCACTCACTACACAAAGGTCTGAACAGCAGTCCGCGATCATGTGCATAGCTGAAAAACAGTGAATCTCAAGTGTCATGGAAATCTCACGTCACAGGTATAAAAGTAAGAATTGTACAGGCTTGCGTATAGCCTATACGATGAACCTTAAATGACCAAAAATGTGACCAAGCGATAAAGTTTTTAAAATACAAAAGGAAATGGTCGGGATAAGATCAATTACAACAAATTTCATGAATGCTCATGACAAGCGGAATAAAGTAGTGGTCAAAATATTTCAATTTCGTGTTCACACTCAAAAAATGTTGAAGACTTATCGCTCAAACATGAGAGCAGGGGAGTCATAATCGTAGTTGTTGAATAGACGCTCTCTGTAATCAGTCACGCATGTTCAGATACACTACATGCTCACTAAGTTGATAATTTGAATAATTTCAAATGAAAGAATGTGATCACCAGATGTATTAACGAGCGGTGTAGAAGGCAACCTACTGATTATCAAGTTATGTCGTACAACCCGAAGTATAGCTCCTTCAAATGAAATATGCGTTACATTGCAATAACCGCAATGTAGGTTATAAACCTTGTATGTAGGTTCAACACAACTGATAGAAATAGGAACTTGATTTTCTGAACCTTAACTGATGATGTTAATCACCGGATGTATCAAAAATTGTATCACAGTCAGGCAGGCTAGTTAGGCTCTCAGTTCAGTAGCCATAAAATGTTGACATAACGGGATATATTCATTGCTAATCTCATTTTTGTTTATTTGTTCATCGTCAAATATTTGAACAATTAGATCTTTTCATGTGCTAATACTAATTAAATGATGCTGTATAAATGAGCGTAAACCTAGAAAACTTACATATTACTTCATTTTCCTATGTGAAAGTTTGTAATTCTATGTGCCATTTAAACATAAACAGCCGCGAATAGATTAAGAAATACAAATACACGCATTTCGCTGCAAAAGATGGAATTTCGACCTTCAGTCATCCGCCAAATTTTAAAATCAACATGTGATAGTTAAGTGACCTTGATCGTTGATTGTAGATGAAAATATTGAACATGCAGTGTATAAAAATATTGCAGGATTATAATTACGATAGGCTGGCTTGGGGAAATGCAACATTAGGTAAATGCTATTAGGTTGTAGCCCAAACCAATAGCTCATAGCTAAGAAAGTTTGCATCCATATGTGCCTGCATATAGCCAATCTCTTAGATTGGCAGATAGCCAATCTCTAAGGCATTTTATTTCGCAAAAGTATTGCATGCCACCCTGGCACTTGGTGAAAGATTTGGCAGTTTTTGAAAATTGGACCTTATTTGCTTTACTCTGCAACAAATTTTGTTTGCTGTCAAGAGAAGCAAGCTGGAATTAAATATGGGCGACCTTTTATATCACAGTAAGATGTCAAGTTCATCCACACGAAATAGCGGATTCGATCGAATACCTCTTCATTATTTACGTAGCCCGCTCGATTTTGGTAGTGAAAACCAGGTCCGGGGTAAATGCGACAAGGCCCATCGAGATAGGTGCGACAACGTGCAAAATTTTGATTTTTGTCGCTTAAGTTTTTGATACACTCCTGCATGTGTCAATAAAATCGTCACCAACATATTTTGAAATCATAGATGTCTCAAACGACAATAGGGTGCAATGCTCAAGATCCAAACTTGTTTCGAGTTCATGGATTTCGATCGATTAATAACAGCTAGATGCCATTTCAAGTCAATCAAACGAAAGGATCTACGTCCAGAAAGAACGAGAAACCTTTACGATATTTAGGCCTAATTCTGATATTCTTTTCTCTAATGCGCTCGTATATTTCTAAAATAGGCTAATTCTGTTTTTGAACGTATATCAGTTGTAGCATTTCATGCATGTATCCTATTTAAAAATAGGCCTATTCAGCTTCAAAATACGCTTACATACTATAAACACTGCCCATTTTTATCTCACATAAACATAAATCTACACTAGGTGACATGCCACGCGTTATTCAGGCGCAATTACGGAACACCCCAAACATCCGTGGTTAAGGACATTCTATTCTTCTACCCGCGTATATATGCGCTGCACTAAGAGTCAGAAATCACTTGATCTGATGCTGTTAAAACATGGGAAATGTTAATGAATACGCGCGGGCGAGCGTTTATAGTTTGCGCGTCGTCCACGGTTGTCTGCGCTGCCACTTGAACCACTAAGATTAACCGCTAAGCATGTTCTGTCTTCCCTGAGCATGAAATTGAGGTCCTATCACATTGTTTAGCCTCTGATACAGGCAGACACATGAGACTCAAAGTCTATATAACAGGACTGCCAACTATACTTACTTATATAACTTATATTGCAGCAATATCCCGCATAGCCACGAATGTTTGGGGTCATGTGTAATTACGCGTGATTGAGCGTGGAATGTCACCTAGTGTATCGAAATAATGATCTACATCAATTCTGCAATCACAAATAAACCAAGATCCACTTCTATATGTGAAAATGTCTATTCTAGGTAGCGATAAGGTAGCACTTAGGATTTTCTTGTAAAGATCAGTTGCTCTATTACCAAGATAGGAGCGAAACACATCACCGTCATTTCATACTACATTCCCAACACATCATCGGAGTTTAATTCGCAAATCTATATGAAAACGTACTCAGATGCAAAAACACCCAGGCCATGTCGTATTTACCCCAATCATGAGGTAAAAGAGACTTTGAAGTCACTTACTTTGACATCCAACTTAGAGAAACTAATCATTCCATGATCATAAATGGGCAGTATTCTTATAGTTACTATACAATAACCGGTATTTACCGGTCGTAGGAGTGCTGGAGTGTCGGAGAAGTGTGTGTCCAAACTCAGACTGGATTAGTAGAACACTCTTCCACCGGTTAGAGCACTGCACAAACTCATTTTCCAGGTATCACCAATTGATTTGTTCATAAATGGGCAGTATTCTTATAGTTACTGTACAATAACCGGTATTTACCGGTCGTAGGAGTGCTGGAGTGTCGGAGAAGTGTGTGTTCAAACTCAGACTGGATTAGTAGAACACTCTTCCACCGGTTAGAGCACTGTACAAACTCATTTTCCATGTAGCACCAATTGATTTGTTCATAAATGGGCAGTATTCTTGTAGTCACCGTACAATAACCGGTATTTACCGGTCGTAGGAGTGCTGGAGTGTCGGAGAAGTGTGTGTTCAAACTCAGACTGGATTAGTAGAACACTCTTCCACCGGTTAGAGCATTGCACAAACTCATTTTCCATGTAGCACCAATTGATTTGTTCATAAATGGGCAATATTCTTGTAGTTACTGTACAATAACCGGTATTTACCGGTCGTAGGAGTGCTGGAGTGTCGGAGAAGTGTGTGTTCAAACTCAGACTGGATTAGTAGAACACTCTTCCACCGGTTAGAGCACTGTACAAACTCATTTTCCATGTAGCACCAATTGATTTGTTCATAAATGGGCAGTATTCTTGTAGTTACCGTACAATAACCGGTATTTACCGGTCGTAGGAGTGCTGGAGTGTCGGAGAAGTGTGTGTTCAAACTCAGATTGGATTAGTAGAACACTCTTCCACCGGTTAGAGCACTGTACAAACTCATTTTCCATGTAGCACCAATTGATTTGTTCATAAATGGGCAGTATTCTTATAGTTACTGTACAATAACCGGTATTTACCGGTCGTAGGAGTGCTGGAGTGTCGGAGAAGTGTGTGTTCAAACTCAGACTGGATTAGTAGAACACTCTTCCACCGGTTAGAGCACTGCACAAACTCATTTTCCATGTAGCACCAATTGATTTGTTCATAAATGGGCAGTATTCTTGTAGTTACTATACAATAACCGGTATTTACCGGTCGTAGGAGTGCTGGAGTGTCGGAGAAGTGTGTGTTCAAACTCAGACTGGATTAGTAGAACACTCTTCCACCGGTTAGAGCACTGTACAAACTCATTTTCCAGGTAGCACCAATTGATTTGTTCATAAATGGGCAGTATTCTTGTAGTTACTGTACAATAACCGGTATTTACCGGTCGTAGGAGTGCTGGAGTGTCGGAGAAGTGTGTGTTCAAACTCAGACTGGATTAGTAGAACACTCTTCCACCGGTTAGAGCACTGCACAAACTCATTTTCCATGTAGCACCAATTGATTTGTTCATTAATGGGCAATATTCTTGTAGTTACTGTACAATAACCGGTATTTACCGGTCGTAGGAGTGCTGGAGTGTCGGAGAAGTGTGTGTTCAAACTCAGACTGGATTAGTAGAACACTCTTCCACCGGTTAGAGCACTGTACAAACTCATTTTCCATGTAGCACCAATTGATTTGTTCATAAATGGGCAGTATTCTTGTAGTCACCGTACAATAACCGGTATTTACCGGTCGTAGGAGTGCTGGAGTGTCGGAGAAGTGTGTGTTCAAACTCAGATTGGATTAGTAGAACACTCTTCCACCGGTTAGAGCACTGTACAAACTCATTTTCCAGGTATCACCAATTGATTTGTTCATAAATGGGCAGTATTCTTATAGTTACTGTACAATAACCGGTATTTACCGGTCGTAGGAGTGCTGGAGTGTCGGAGAAGTGTGTGTTCAAACTCAGACTGGATTAGTAGAACACTCTTCCACCGGTTAGAGCACTGCACAAACTCATTTTCCATGTAGCACCAATTGATTTGTTCATAAATGGGCAATATTCTTGTAGTTACTGTACAATAACCGGTATTTACCGGTCGTAGGAGTGCTGGAGTGTCGGAGAAGTGTGTGTTCAAACTCAGACTGGATTAGTAGAACACTCTTCCACCGGTTAGAGCACTGTACAAACTCATTTTCCATGTAGCACCAATTGATTTGTTCATAAATGGGCAGTATTCTTGTAGTCACCGTACAATAACCGGTATTTACCGGTCGTAGGAGTGCTGGAGTGTCGGAGAAGTGTGTGTTCAAACTCAGACTGGATTAGTAGAACACTCTTCCACCGGTTAGAGCACTGCACAAACTCATTTTCCATGTAGCACCAATTGATTTGTTCATAAATGGGCAGTATTCTTGTAGTTACCGTACAATAACCGGTATTTACCGGTCGTAGGAGTGCTGGAGTGTCGGAGAAGTGTGTGTTCAAACTCAGACTCGATTAGTAGAACACTCTTCCACCGGTTAGAGCACTGTACAAACTCATTTTCCATGTAGCACCAATTGATTTGTTCATAAATGGGCAGTATTCTTGTAGTCACCGTACAATAACCGGTATTTACCGGTCGTAGGAGTGCTGGAGTGTCAGAGAAGTGTGTGTTCAAACTCAGACTGGATTAGTAGAACACTCTTCCACCGGTTAGAGCACTGTACAAACTCATTTTCCATGTAGCACCAATTGATTTGTTCATAAATGGGCAGTATTCTTGTAGTCACCGTACAATAACCGGTATTTACCGGTCGTAGGAGTGCTGGAGTGTCGGAGAAGTGTGTGTTCAAACTCAGACTGGATTAGTAGAACACTCTTCCACCGGTTAGAGCACTGTACAAACTCATTTTCCATGTAGCACCAATTGATTTGTTCATAAATGGGCAGTATTCTTGTAGTCACCGTACAATAACCGGTATTTACCGGTCGTAGGAGTGCTGGAGTGTCGGAGAAGTGTGTGTTCAAACTCAGACTGGATTAGTAGAACACTCTTCCACCGGTTAGAGCACTGTACAAACTCATTTTCCATGTAGCACCAATTGATTTGTTCATAAATGGGCAGTATTCTTATAGTTACTGTACAATAACCGGTATTTACCGGTCGTAGGAGTGCTGGAGTGTCGGAGAAGTGTGTGTTCAAACTCAGACTGGATTAGTAGAACACTCTTCCACCGGTTAGAGCACTGTACAAACTCATTTTCCATGTAGCACCAAGAACTTTTCTGGAAAATCTTATCATTTTTTGAAAAAATCGGTTTTTGGCGGTTTTTTCCGTTTGTTCGTGTAAGGAAAGTGCTGGAAGTTGCTGTACAAACTCAGGTTTTTGCTCTTGTATCTAAATTTTTCCATCGGAATGCTGTACAAACTCGCTAACCAGGTAGCACCAAAACTTGCACCAATTTTTCGAATTTAAATTTGAATTTTGAAGGTGAAGGAGTTCGAATTTTGGAGAACTTTTTGGCTGTACAAACTCTGCGTCATCAGTAGTACCTAAACATGTGGTTTCCTATTCTGTACAAACTCTATTCAAAAAGTTGGTGTTGAAGTTGGTGCTAACTTCAACGACATTGAAAACTGTCAAATTTTTGCACTACATTTCAAATTTCGACACAGCATTTATTATTCATATTCGTTGAAAGCAAAGCGACCTGCTCACTCATTCTAGATATCATAAGCCAGTTTGCGCCATTCGGAGCTCTTCGGGCGAGTCTTTGTAGGATAAAAGGCAGCGTCTATGTCTGTCAACAATTTAGTGCTTTAACTGCTCAAGTCTGATGGCATCTTTCAATCAGATAGTTACTAGCATTTCATGAGATTCAAAGCAACGCTTTATGCCTTCTTGATGAATTTACTTGCTAATGAACGACAAGACGTATCCTATTTGAGTAATTCTTTACTAGGACAATTCGAAGTACTGTTCATGACATGACGTATATGTTAAGTGTTATCATCTGTCTTTCTGATTTACAAAGTCATGTGGAATTCATCACAATAAATTAGCTCACATGTCAATTCATGTCATTTTCAATTCATTCTTGAAATACTTTCCTTCTCTTGATTGAGACTAGACAAGTTGTCCTGATAATCAAAATCTACAAATCTAAAAAAATGAATCACGGAAAAAGATCCTTTATGGATGCTCTGAATATGAAAATAAAAACAGCCTTAATCTTTGTTATAGCGACATGTTTTGCCTGTTCTTGTTCACGCTACGCAGATGCCTGAAATATTAGACGCATACGGATGATGAACTTTCAAGCACAAATCAAATATGATGAAGACAACAGAATTGCGGTTTTTTGACAAACTGACACGCACATAAAAGGATGATAAACCCGACATTATCGATATGTAACTACGACAAACTGGCACAATTAGGGATCAGACAGACAAGCTATGTCACCATAACAGAAATGAAAGCGATTTTGATTTTCACATTCAAAACAAGATGAATTGCAGAACTAGGAGAGAATATCAATGATAGCGTAGCGACGAATTGCTCAAATTAAAATATGAAATAAAACTAGAAAACTATGTTTTGACATAAAACACGAGAGGAAATTGAAAAACTTCTAAAACGAATAACAAGGATAAAAGCCACTAACTAAATATCTGCATGTGATTTCAAGTGCAAGTATTGAACTTCGTTCTATTTACTCGGTTGTCATTCCATCTTCGACACCTGCGAGTAAACACGAAATATAGAATCTCATGGGCCCCAGTTCTGTTGGTATGAATGATTCAAGTATTGTTATAAAATTTGAAAGACGAGAAAGACTTTTGAACAAACTAGCTTTTACACAATATTCTCATGTAATCAAGGATGAAGTCATAACTTAAATAGAAAAGTGAAGTAACAAATTAACGGCTTGAAAAGTTAATGTAAAACTGAGAGCCTCCAGTCGTAGGCCTTTATAGAATGGGAAAGCAGAAAAATTCAAATGTCCAAATAGTCATTCTTGCTATATTGCGATACTGCTGTAACGATGAGACTAATATCGACTATTATCTTGAAAGAAGTTTTCGCAAGCTTTGTGTGTCAAACAACACATTCCAAAGAATTCATCATTTAAAAACATCTTTGCATGATTCATCTAAAGTGTAGTATCACAATTGCACAAATATTCTGTCTTTATAAAGTCGTACTAGTGACTAAAGATCAAGTGATATTTTCAAACCTGCCTCCTCACGTAAAAGGCATTTTCTACTGAATTATCTATAAAAAGGACACTATTCAGTTTAAGAAACAGAAAGCAAAATTAGAGTGCTCTCTTATTCCAAGTCGACAATCATCCGCCCATCCTCTCCTTCCTATCTTGGAAATTTAAAGTCGTATGTATAACTTGCCTTTCTTTCTTACATTATAAGGTATATCATCAATGATGGCTTCCAAGTCGTTGCGGCACTTTTTTCTCACTCATGACCTTATCAATTGGCATTAAGGTAAAATAATTGCAGCTGAGATTGTGATGAATAAACTCCGTCAAATCCATAGGTTAAATCGATCTTGATCAGTGTTATACATTACACTATTGTAAATAAAACTATGTAAGTATGTTATCACTGAATTTTCAACAACGGAAAAGCTAGGAGCCGACTGCAGCCATGAATGGGTTACTAAAAGAGAAAATATATGAAATTAAACTAAAGAAGCAACATATTATAACTTTTTAGCTTCTTAAATGCTGTCTATCGAAGTCCGTTCTCCTCTTTAAAGAATCTACGATGCATTGGTCAGAGAAAGAGGTGTGCTTAGTGGGGAAGCTGATTTTAATGCCGCATCGAGTGAACAATGAAAACATTCGAGCGATTTAATAAAAGAATAAAAGACATCTGTTTTTCTGTGGGGATTCTTTCCTTCAACATTTCTATCTTGTCTCACTTATTTATTGAATACAATTCTAGGACATTATATACAAACTTGGGAAAATCATGAATACAAATTCGCTATTACTTATTATCAATAGTTTCAATTTTGATATACATGTATTTTCATTGGGATCTATTATCGTTATCACTTTCAGAAAAATATGCCTGTAAATAAATGTTGCTTTATCACTAGTGATTATTCTTCAATTAAATAAATGTATGAATTTTCTTTTCAAAATACTCGCGAGTGTCAAAGCACTGGGGGTATATATCCTACACTTATTTGTCAAAATTTGATTTTTTGTCGGCTTTGCTAGCTTCGTTGATCGTCGTCGCAAGGCGCTTAGTCGTTTGATAAAAAGGACGTTAAAATATCTGCTGGTCGCTTTGAATAAAAGAATAATCTGCGTCATAGAGCGATTTTTCTTGCCTTGTGTAACAAAGGTGTGTGCTTCAAATATCTGTCATACTTAACACTACGAATTCATCTCACACATTCAATTATACATGCGAAACGATACATTCAATTAAGCATAGCGAATACGTAATGACGTAGCTTGTTTAACATCTGAGGAAGCTTCCATGAGGATGGTTGTTGTGACTTATAGTTGATTTCAGCACTTGAGAAACCAGACTCATATGGTTGCATAAATGACGTTAAGGAGCATAAGGGGCAACTTGCCGCCCCAGAGCTGAAATCACGCCAAGCCTAGTACACAAATAAATGATGTCATGTTGACTAATAGCAATAATTGTTGACCAAGGAAACTAACTTAAACAGTGATCATATTGTAAGGGGCCAAGATAATAATTCCGCTGATTTTGAAGAATCTTGGAAAAGTGGTCACCTTTTTGGCTGGATTAGGGTTAGGGAAATTCTTCGAAGAAATGTTCTAGAAATGTTCGATTCCGGTTCCGGTCGAGACTTCCGAACTCGATCCAGTTACATCATTTCCTGTTCGAATTCGGTTCCACTACCTGAAGTAGGACGATACGTAAAGCTTCCTTTCTTTTTTAAATATTCAAATGAGTAATTATGACCTAGGCAAAAAAGACAGTTTCTTTTTGTAAAAACAGAATCTGCATGAGATATAAAATTTAAAAGAAAGTTCTATTATATGGTGTTCGCAGTTATCGAATGATAATCAGACACACTGCTTCTTCTGTCAACATCCAGCAGCCGATAACACTTGTTTCCTGGGAAACCTTATAGCCGCGGTGCTTAAAAGAAGTTTGCCCAATTCCGTCAAGTTGGCATCAACCGATGAAAATTGCATCCAGAATTTCGCAGTCACTGAATGTGAGATTCTGGTAGGCCTAGGTTATGTACAAGGAATTTTCGTATTAAGCGTCACCTATTGCCCAGCCTTTGTTTTCTTCTACTTTGACAATATCTCTGAACGACTTGTAATGCACACACTAGGAATTCCGCCATATCCGACTGCGATGCGTAAGACAAGGATGTTGATTGCCTCTTGCGAAGTTCGATGTCGTTTAAAAGTAATGACATATCAAAAGCATACATACTTAGTAGGGTGCTTCCCTATAAGCGCTAATTTCCAATTTATCAACACTAGAGAAATAGCATGGACTTCTAAATAACTATGACAGTAAATTTTAGATATCTAGACGTCCATGGAAATAGTAAGGTCTATCATCCATCTATTTTCTAGATTATGACTAATTATTTAATCATCTCATGTGCGATATTGAATTCGTGCGCGCCAGTATACATGATATACAGCATGCAATGTATATCTCACAAAATTTCAATGCATTGGATCACATGGCAGCTGCTAGATTCCATGGACATTTATGAGTCCATTAAAGCTATCAGGAGATGACCAAAGTAATTCAGAACCACGTAGGTAAATTATGCTTTGTTGATGTTTCCAGTTTAGGTAGAAAAGTTCGGAACCGGAACCGAATATGTTTATATATCACATGGATCAGTTATGTACATTGCCACAAGGGCGATAATACGGGAAAACTGTCCTATCCTGTGAGACTATTGCTAATGGAACCATTCGTTAACCTAATTACATTATCAGTTAGCTATATAATCTTCGTACTTCGGGGATCACATTTATCAGGTTATGGACATCTACATTGTTAAACAAATAGCCGGTGAAAAGATTGTAGAAGGGCTTAATTGGTACACCACAGCAGGAATCAGCGAAGTTGACCATTTGAGTTTGATTAACCGCTAGACTGAGGTTAAATATAAAGCTTATTTTTTATCAAAGCTCAGGGTTTGTACTTCCGAAAGAATAGGTAGCGTATACAAATATAGCCTCAACACTATTACAAACTAAGCTTGTTGCAATTATTTGTGAAACTGTGATCTATTTCAGCTATACTTATCTACAGCAGATTTAATTTTATGAATAAAAGGTCAAAGAAAATTGCAAATACCGAGTAACATCCAAATTGTTATGTGGAATGAATAGTTCCGAAACTGTAATAACTTGGTTGCTTTATTTCATCAGATCATAAGTTAAAAAATATTGTTTTGATAAATAATCATTTTTTGTGGACAAGTGAGTGGATTATCAGATTAAAAACATTAAATCAAACTGCTTAAAGAGTAAGTTTGACCTATCTATGCGATGACCATATGTTGCAATGATTTGAAAAAGAATCGGATGTACTACAAGCTTGCTAGGATTACCAAATTATGCCAAGACGAGACAGACACAAAAAGAAAACTTCATTTAACAGTTACCTACAAAACCAAACCAAGAAAAACGTTTTTCACGAACAGCCATGCACCCAATAATTTAATATCTCTTTAATGACACTAAGGCTCTCACTACAGTTTAAAGGTTTTGGAAAAGTTGGAAAAGATTATTTTCAATGATTCTTGGTAACTCTGAATTTTGTTGGTCAACCAAATTTCAGCCGCTTGCGCCAATCCCTCGTATGCAGGATAAATAATACATTGAAAGGTGATAGAGCACAGTGTTCACTTCACGCAAATTCAGTCCAGTGTTGGACTCAAAACAAGAATTTTGCAAAAATGTCAAGCTCCAATAGGATTGCATAGGAGGAGCTTTTTACTTTTTGTTTCCACGGGTTCACCCTATGGAAAACTTACAGAAAAACCGGTGCATAAAAAGTGGAATACTTTCGAAGGTCACAACCGGGGCGTGTGAGTTTCATTTGCTTTTCACTTACGGTGGCTCAGTTTGCTCTTTTACTGGAGCTTCATTGTCAATATCGAGAGGCCTGTAAATTAAGGTAGCACAAACCTCGTTAATTATTCATTTCTGTAAATTTCACTTTTGTTGCAATTCGAATCAACAAAGAAATCGAACAACAGTCAAATACATGACCAGTTGATCGGTAAAAAAAGCTGTAAAAGACGTCCAAGTCATACTACTGGTAAAACTAGTCATATCTGCAGTCACTATAATGCATGAGGAAATATACCTTGACTGTAGTTCATAATTGAAAGTAGGTTTGGAAAAACGTCAAGTTATTCATTGTTATATGAAGCGTACAAAAAGTTTTATGTATTTCGGCTATTTACACCACAGCCATTATCAAGAGAAGACTGAGATCAGCTAAGTTCAAAGTATGTACAAAAGTTTTGAAATTTGATGTAAAGAATTATAGAATTAGCACCGCATTGACTTTGAAACATGAATAATATCCATTATGCATAGAATGGAAGGATATCTGGCAACAGAAATGTGCTGCTAACCTATCTATCCAAAAATTCGTTATTAAATACATGAAAATTCTTTCAGCCCTTCACATTCAGCTCGACTATTTATCGAGGGCTCAAGCTTTCATATGAAGATAGATTCCTTGAGTCTTGAACTTAAACTGTAACGCATGACGCAATTAATTTTATAGCAGATTGCACAACTGAACCATCAGGCGAATGATGTCAAAGGCTGTTGCGTGTACAGTATATATGAGTTGAATTCACAGGAAGCCAATTAAGACCAAATAGAACATTGCTTTTACTACGGAGATGGTCACTGTATGTGCGATGTAGACCTGGCATATACAGTGGGCGCATTTTCAATATTAAGGCTGCTTCAGTCAAGGAACGATGCATGGTGTCTGCGTCAGGCAAAGCATGACGTCGTGCGTGGGCCAAAAGAGAATTGTGAGGTGGATTAAAAGTACAAAAGGTCGAATAGGTCTATTGACTGACTGAGCCAGGAAGGATTACCCTTCCAATTTATAAAGTCAGAAGAAAAGGACGCATTCGATAGTTTGGGCACGTATGACGCAGCAGGAATAGATCGAGAGGATCACGATATCTGAGAGTGAGGACCTTGTTCAACGCCGCACAGGAAGACATGTGCACATTGTGCCTCACAGAAGAAGACGCTCGCTTCAATGTGGACATGAGCAGAAAAGCGTTACCGGCGCTGTGGCCATGTGGTAGTGCTCGCTTTGCGTGCGGGAGACATAAGTTCAAACATTGGTCGGGTCAAATCTAACACTTTTATAATAGGTACACTCTGCATTCTTGCTAAGCACTCAGCACAAAAAGAATACGAGTGGGATAAACAACAACGGCCACATGGAAGAGAGACTACGTGCCTAATGTACTTCCGAGTACATACAAAGCTAATTTATTTTTTAATGAAAAGACCGTCTAGCCTAGCGGAAAAAAGACGCATATTAAAAGGTGAGAACGAAAGTCTTGGAGATGCTTAGCTACCAACCTGATCTGTGATCGACATCGATTCAAAAAAGGCAGATATAAAAGTTGGTGTCATCCAAATCACATCAATACGCATCTGTCATTTACACACAGTATTCAAATTCAATAAGAGATCAAATTAGGATTTTGACGTTCCATCCTGTCTGACGCATTCTATCCCAGTATATGAGAAAGTCTCATATTTATTGATCACATTATCTCGATAACGTTTTGCTCTTCTTCATTTGATTGTATAACTATCATTCAGAATGAGCGTTGCTTTACCTTTGTTGCCGCTGATGTGTTGGTAGAGGCGGAGAACGAGCCCGAGGAGTAGTGCCCTGTTGTCTACGTAGAGCAGGGATTGGCGGCGAGCGTGCCCGTGTCTGTGATTGAAATGGAGGATTGTCTGATGGATCTGCAGTATTCCGCCGTTGCTTTGCTTCAGCTTCTTGACGCTTCTTAGCCTCGGCTTCACGCCACATTTCCTCATTTTTGCGGTTTACCTCTTCCCGCTTTTCTTTCTGACGACGTTGCTCCTCTTCAAACTCATCTCGAATTCTTTTCGCTTGTTCTTCTATTTTTCTGTGAAGATGTGAAGAATTGCAGATGTTATCAATTAATATATAGATGAAGTTGATCACATCATATTGAAGTATTGACAAGAAAACACAAAACTGTGTCATGACCTCAGCAAAGAAATCTACTTGTAGTTTCACTGAACTTACTTCTGCTCCTTTTCTTCTTGTAATCTTTCCTTTTCTGCTTCAGCTTCCTTCTGTCGTTTACGTTCTTCTATCTGCAGTCGCAGTTGTTCTTTATAATTGTCTGTTTTTGCTTTGTCCTCTTCAGATTTGGGCTGACCGAAGACTCCGTGACCACCTCGCGCATGTGTGACATCTCCATGAGCATTGGTTTGAGGTCTGGGAGTGCGTTGAGTTCCCGGCTGCAGAGAAAAAAAATGAAAATTAAGCAACTTTACATTATGCTTTGGCTTTTCATTGGCTGTGTAATACTTCGGGAACACTGATGGAACTGTTTCCCACAGATCTTGATGATGCTTGTCTGATAAAATGCATCAGTCTGAAACCCAGTTTCTACAGAAACCCCATACTCAAGCCATAATGCTACACATGGATGCTTTCAAAAATATAGATGCCCCTAAAGCGTGTGCTACTTCTTGGTGTATAAATTTGAATAGTCCAGCAGCCAGAAAGATTTTCTGCAGGGAACGAGATCCCGAAAATGAGACTTTCATAGAACGATGTACACCCTATGCCTACTACGAATCTGCACGTCTGCCGAGTGTTACCTGGCTCCTCGTCTTGTTAGACATGATCAAGGAAAACACATGTTAATCCAATGAGAGGCAGATTTAAGTTTTTGGTAAAAATGAAATTCTCTATGTTTTCTCTTTTTAAGCGAAAAGTACCTAGTATTGAGCTACAATCTTTGACATGGAGAATGTCTTCAGGTCATTTCCTATCAAGTTCATGCACCCCTGCCCATGAAGCATATCACACTTAGATTTGGCAAGCCTCCTATTAACGGCAAAAACAAGCATTGTGAGAAATTTAATCCGCATCTAACCATATTCTCACATGCCGATCAGAAGCATGAAAATATCACATGTACATCATAGGAAATTATCTGAATACATTCCATGTCAAAAATTATGGCTCTAGACTTAGTACTTTTCACTTAATAAGAAAAGACATAGAGAATTTCATTTTTGCCAAAAACTTAAGTCTGTGTCCCATTGGATTAACGTGTTTTTCTTTGATCGTGTCTGACAAGAAGCACTCGGCAGACGCGCAGATTCGTAATATGTATATGGAGTACATCATTCTGTGAAAGTCTAATTTTCGGTTTCGTTCTTAGCAAATACTCGTTCTGGCTACCGGACTAAACCGTGAGCACTGTGCGAAGTCTTATATCGGTGAGACGCGAGATGCAAGCTCCTATAAATGAACACATCAAAGGTCGTCCGTCTACTGTCAGAAATCTCGACACAGATTCACACAACACAGGATAACTTCAAGATACTCATGTGCACAAGCGACACAAAAATAGTAGAAACTTTTTTCATCTAACAGTACATCACACAGAACAGAAGCCTACCACACAACCACAGCACATCAGACGAATTGTTTCATTTGAATTGAATTGATTTGATTTTAACTCGCGCATCTGAAATTGCATTTATTCTTGCTTCTTACAGTTTGATGATGCTTGTAGATGAGTGTACCAGCTCGAAAGCGTTAGCCGAATAAAATGCTATCTTTCCGACTTTACTGCTCCGGATTTATTTATAAGAGCATTTCAAAAAATTTGCTACTAACTCAAAAATGTTATTGAACTGCATGCTGTAAGTTGTTAATAGTAGAATTATTATTACTAAAGTACAATCCACCTGACTCATAATTAGGCCTGATCGTAAATATTTACCTCTCTGCGGCTGCTAATCGCCAAAGTGTCGGCCCCGAAACTGCCTGACAGTTGAAGTTTTAATCCTTCATTAGCCTCGGGCCGCGCTGTAGTGCCTCCGCCTCCTTGCCTTCGAAGATCGGTCACTACTTGTCCATTCTTCTTGATCGGTTCTCCCCCACCTCCACTGCGACTTTCGAATGGAAAATATTCGGCAATCTCTGCATCCTTCTTCCTGTCGTACTCTTCCTGTTCTTTCTTTGCTTTCTGCTTATTTTTTGCCACCTCTTGCATCTGTCTCTGCAATTCCGCTGCGTATTCGGCCTTTCTTCGGCGCTCCGCCTCTCGGGGATCTCCGCCGGTATCTTTAGCTAATGGATTCTCGACACTGATGCCTTGCATGCGTAAGCGGTTAGCCTGACGAGTAGTTTCATCGCCCCGTGACGTTTGGGCGGGAGGACCAGCTTGTCCAGGAGGCTGGAAAGTGTAAGGGACTTGACTAGGAAGACTTTCGTCTAAGGTATCCTCGAGAGGATTCTTGGAGCCATAATAGAAGTAAGCATCGTCCGCCGGTGTGTTGTATGCCTGCAAAAACAGATGAAGACTTATATTCTTTATTAAATGCAAGCATCAACGTATGAATCTTACGATTAAGAACATCGATTTGACAAAACACGCAAGTAATCGAAGAAGGTAACTGCATCGCAAGAACTTTTTAAGAACATTTTAAAATTTATTGGTCATCGTAGCATTTTTCATAAAGAAGGCAATATTCTTCGACCGAACATATTTGTCAGAATATATAAAATGACTGACGCTTTGTCTTTGGCTTGGATATAGTATGAAAGTGAAAGAAACGTATACATAAAATTCGACAATGAAAATAATTTTCACTCTTTAACACAGTGCGTCTTTCCGATTAGAACGAATAATCCAGCTACGCATGTACAAAAATGAACTTTCACTAATCACAACATTTTGTTATCTATTTCACTTTTACACATGTACTGTGTCCAAGCCTAAGACGAACGACAGCTTCTTATTTCTTCAGATACATTTGGTCGAAGAACTTTGTCTGTTTTGCGAAATAAAAATGTTTAGTTTGTACAGGGATGAGATCGAGACCATTGGGGTGAATAACCGAGTCCGAGAGGGAATCAATAAATATACTCACTGACATAAATAATGAAACCAACTATCATTGTTTTGAATGGAAGTTTGTTTCATTTTTTTCTATGGTTTGAGATGATATCTCGCTTTCTATGTATCACCATTGAACTCCATATGATAAGGGAAATGATATAGGACCATCAAATTTCAAAATTTGATATTTATCACAGTAACAGCTAGAAGTTGAACAGAATCACCACCTACTGCTGACCAGATTTGACTTATGAAATGGCGCACGATAACTTTACCAGAGGAATGGCAATTGGGATGATGCGTTGTGGGCAAAGTTCTACAACTGTTGCGAAAGAATTGAAAATTTCAAGGGTCGTTGTATGGAGGTGGTGGTGTCGTTGGAAAGCAGAAGGAAATGTGGAAAAGAAGAACGGATCAAGAAGACCAAGGGTATCATCCAAGCGGACAGATGCACGCTTAGTTTTAGCTGCTAAAAGAAACAGATTTGTGTCCGTCCCGAAGCTAATCGTGTACTGGAAGGTTACTGGGAACGTTGCCTGTAGCGTTCGAACTGCATATCGAAGATTGCGAGAAGCTGGTATACAGTCTCGACGACCCGCTCTGAGAATTCCGCTGAACCTGGAACATCGAAGGAGACGAGTGACGTGGTGTCAAGGTCATCAGTCGTGGAGTGACAGTCAGTGGGAACGTGTGCTCTGGACTGATGAATCGAGGTTTACTCTCGATTTCAACGATGGTCGGATCCGTGTTCATCGCTTGCCAAGTGAACGATTTGCTCCATGTTGCGTCAAAGAACACGACCGGTACGGCGGCGATAGTGTTATGGTTTGGGCCGGTATCTGGCACAACGGAAAAACACCAGCAATTGTAGTGAAAGGAACATTGACAGGACAGCGATATGCCGACGAGATCGTGACACCGGTCGTGGTTCCAGCAGTGACATCGAATCAATTGATTTTTCAGGATGACAACGCAAGGCCCCATCGCGTTTCAGTGGTCTCTAACAGGATAGCAAGCAGTGGAATCCCAACCTTGGAATGGCCCTCACGTTCTCCCGTCCTCTCCCCCATCGAGCACTGCTGGAATGAACTTGGTCGCAGAGTGAGGGAGAGGTACAACCACCCACCAGTGTCTTTGAAGATGTTGGCCGACAGACTGATCGAGCAGTGGAACCTCTTAGACCTGGCATTCATCCAGCGACTGTGCTCATCCATGCCCTCACGCATCGATGCCTGTTTGGATGCTCGCGGTGGTCACACCCGTTTCTAACTTAAGTTGATAAAATCATGAGTATCAAATGAAATGTTTTTGAGTAAAGCATTCGAGTTCTCCTTTTACAAACAACAAACAAACGTACAGTACAACCAAGTTTAAGTCATAAGTATTCATATCAGGACTTGTTTCATTCTTTTTGTCACTGAGTATAGATCAAAATCAGATAGTGCGCCTACTAAAAACTACAAAATTTTTCAAGTATCCTTCAAAAAGATGTCAGGGAAAATCTAAGAGGGTGATTAAGTTCCTTTATTGGACGCTGAATTGTACCTAATCGTGAGCTACATGTTCCCTATACTATAATACAAAATTTTAATACAGTCGAAATTAAAAAAAGAAGGGCAATGGAACCGAATCTCCCAACCAAATGACGAGTTTGAACTTTAAAAGTATCCGCTAAAATCCTACAACAATCACAGTCAATAATTTTTATGTTATCACTTAGCACTTAATGATCAAGGTTAGCGTGCCTGCTACATGCACATCAATATTCACACAGTGATCGTGGTAACTATGCAGCAATTCTTTAACAGCATTTAGAAGGAAAGTCATACGCTGACACTGGTCAACGAGCATTACACAAACAAAAACAACGGATGCAACAATTGTTAGAAAAAGTTGAAGGGTTTATCAGCCTCTAATACATTGCAAGTTAAAACACAGCTGGCTAACCCCGCCTAAAAGGCAAACTCCATACACAGAGGTAAAACTTAACGAAGATGACACAAAATTTGCAACTGTTTGGCTGAATTTAAGCCGAATTTGAACAAAGCAAAAATTTGTCTGTTTAACGATCTTTTCGCGTGCTTGAAAAGCTCGGTAGATTTGCATAACTGAACACAACTGGAGACGGGAGCAGAAATAGGAAAAGAAAGTAATAAGGATCTTCCAACAGATAATAATTCCCTCATGGTACTCATGTCAACCATCTACATTTGATATCACTGCGGTACACCCACTCAATCATAAGATACAATATTAAAGAACTACCACATAGATGATTGGCACTATTCTGCTGGCAGCAACCATGCATGGATTTCGGGTGCTGAAGCACCAAAACGCCCTCACCAGAATCTGTGCAAATATAACTGGAGACCAAAGGCGACTAGTATACAACGAGGAGAAGCATGCTTGAACAATTCAGCATTTCCCTCATATGGCTGTTTTACTGTCCGTAAGACAAAAAATTCTTTTTTTGTCGTTGTATCATACATTTTCTAACTTTGAGAAATTTACTGACTTATCAAAAGCACTTTAAGGTGAAATTCGGTCAATTGTTGCATATTGTTTTTATTCGCTCAACCAATGCTAGGAGCATCACTGATCACTGTTCGGCACATATTTTCATCTAATTCACTAAAGTTGAAGCACAGGAGCGTTGAAAAGTTTCGTAGTGAAGTGATGGGGGACAAGCTCTCAATAGGGAGAGATTGGTGCAACTTGCATTTACACGGAAGAGGTTACGCTGACACGGTCTCCTCTGATAGGGAACTTTGATTGACCAGTCTCGAATACTAAACTCTCCCTCACACAATGCATAAATGAGTGACCGAGGTAAATTACATGCATCAATTATCCATTGAAATGTCGAAATCAAGAGTAGAATCTCATTCATTAAAAGTTATGATTATACTGTATTATCATGAAAGCTATATTACTAATCAAAAATTGTTAACAATTAAGTCTTCGGATTTGACAGATAAAATATTTATCTGACATAAGTTATATAGTCAATCAAACAAACTATTTTCATGAAACAAATTCGGATAAAGATGCTTATGAATAACTTGACTATAATACCTAATGAAGAGTAGTAGTCCCACCCAAAGGAAGTGGAGAAAATGACGCTAAACGGATAAAGTAAGTACGTAAAGTACTAATCACATTCTCATGTACAAGTAATGAAGCATGCGGTAGGCGTCGAATATTAAGTCAAGATGCTGGAATGTTATTATCAACCACTATTATAAAAGTACGCATAAAGTAAGTGCCCGGCCGAGTTGTCAGATTCGTCACACATATATGTGCAGCTCGTGCATCATGCAAGGGACCTTCTTTCTCCACAGCATATGAAATATGTAGAGTTCAAGAGAAGATACTCCCACACATACTTTTTTAAGACACCCGAAGGCTTATCACCCATCTCTTCGGGGGAGGGGTGTGAGTCCTATAATTCATACATTCATGAACTACGTCATGGCGATGGCAGTATTCAGATTACTGTCAAAAAAAACTACGAATATGACTCTTAATTTTATAAAAAAAGACGGGGAAAATGTTACCTTCTACCTGTCTGCACATACATGTATTTCATCTAGACCACACAAAACATGGTGAAAAGTACACCAATTTAAGGAATATTAATGCTGAATTGGTGAATCTTTAGTGTCTGTTACGAGACATTCGGCTTTATTGAGTTGCTATCATGATTTTTCCAGCAATCAAAGCACCGAAGAAGACCAAGACTGATTGCATTCTACACTGCTTCCGCATTGGGGAATACGACAGGAAAGTGATAATGTGATATGATAAAAGGGCTTGTCATCTGCAATTAAAAGAACTAGCGCCGGATAAGGGACATTCTCTTCTTTTCAGCGGAACACCTTAAATATTCAGCATGAAATTTGAGAACGTGATAATGCATCACAACGATGTTTGAGAGACGTCATATTGTCTGCTAAAGAGCAAAACTTGGGAACACCATAGGTCGGTTGAGGATCAAAATATGGCCTTATAAAAAAACGGGACCTTATAATTCAAGGGCAGAGGATATAGAGATATAAGATTTAACGTAGTCGAAATATATTTTTCCTGTCAAAGCCTATTCATAGAACATAATAAATATTTCTCAACTAAGATATTAGGATTGAAATACTTGACATTTTCCTACGTTTTCGGATGCCCATATTCTCGGGTTGCCGAAAATTGCAATTTATTTGTGAATGATAACCTCTGCGGCAGTCTCGTACATAATCTGAAAACAAAGCCTGACTTCTGTCTGTAACGGCGGAAAGATAGAAAACTGAAAGTTTTCAGTGGATTTACCCTAAGTATTTTGCATGTCTTGCTGTTAATATTATTTGATTATTCTTTACTCACGTTAAGAGATGGCAAGTTTTCAATTCCTGGTTGAAGAGGCATGGATGGCAATTGGGTAACTTCACCTTGCACTCTCCTTCCTTGGTTCACTTGCTGATTGCCTTGTGCTCTTCCCTCCGCCGGCGGAGCTAGTCGCTCTTGTTTCTCACGTGCCTTAGCCATTCGCTGCTCCGCCATTTGTCGTTGGAGTTCATCTCGATAATTACTTTGCCGACGTTGTTTTGCTGAAATTCGCTCTTCGTGACCAACAGGGAGAGATCCCCCTCCATCATTATCGCCGCGAGCTCCGCTTTGACCTGGTCCGCGCCTTCGTTGCGTACCCGGGCCAGCAACGTTTCTACTCTGTCTCTGAGTCTGCAATTGATCTTCCATTTTCTTTAAACTACCTTCAATGTCAGGCACAGCACCGACTCGCAGCCACGCATCGTTGTCATCTAAAATATTGACCGCAGGTCTGCGGCTGCCTCGACCGTCTCTCCGTGACAATAACTGGACCTTTTGCGAATTGAGTTGAGCGTCTAAATCCTAAGATGTGAAGGAAGCATCAGTTAGGTGAATGGCGCAGT
Organism: Prostheceraeus crozeri; assembly: GCA_907163375.1. NCBI lineage: Eukaryota > Metazoa > Platyhelminthes > Polycladida > Euryleptidae > Prostheceraeus > Prostheceraeus crozeri. The sequence goes on along the minus strand of CAJQUW010005949.1, from coordinate 74,375 downwards.
CAAATCATAAGGATACTGATCAAGATCGAAGCATACACTACAAATCAGAGTAATCATGGGGAATGATTGCCCTCGTATTAACTTAAAATTGGCAATATTCAATTCCTCATCCAGAATGATACACTCGTGATTGTAACAAAATGGATGCACACGTAAATGGCAAGCTATGAAATCAGAATGTTGCTGAAAGAATGGAAGAGATTGTGATTTAAAACTAAATATTAAACTGTAAGTCAATAAGACTGTAAGGTAACGCTACTCAATATCTTGTATTAATTAGTAGCATGTGATTTCCTCTACAATTGTTTCTGATAATGTTGTTTCTGATCAGAGCTGGAAAAATTCCACTGAAATTTTTTAATTCCAATTCCAATTCCACAGCAGAAATTTCAATTCCAATTCCAGTCGAACCAGTTCAATTCAATTCCAATTCCATAATGAGATTCAATTCCGATAATTGCATGGCGCGTATATGTTAATGTATCTAAAGTTTCCTCGCTTCAATCTAACCCATGTGCCGGTATCCTATCCTCGTTATTCCTGTGTGCCGCTCCCTGCGTCGTTCCTATGTGCGTTCTCATGTTCATAGTTCACATTTCTTGTGTACATGTACATGTATGTATGTAGCCGGTCAGCCTACGCCATTTTCGTTTCGTAAACGAGATATTCAACATCTTGTGAAAAAGAGAAAAGAAAATTAACGGTCAGCAAAGAATCAAACGCTGAGAGAGAGAGAGAGAGCATAGAAATTAACAGTACCATAGAAAGTCCTAGAATGGAAATTGCATGAAAATTATGGCACACGCCGGGGGAACTAAGTTGGGGCAAAACGCAAATTGTGCGAGCTGGTTTCCATGTTTTCTTATTTGTATTTATATTGATCAAGCCAAATTGTGATCTGGATTGCTGCCCCTTGCCCAAAGATCATACACAAAAGCAATAGTGAATTACAAAATACTGCGGCGACAGGATGACAAAGAAAGAAATCCTTTAAAACGTTCTGTACGTTCATCATTTTGAAATATCGCTCCTATAATCTATCAAGAGTATTATCAGTCACATATGCTACTTGCATTGTCGATTTGCAGAACATACATTGGTCCAGCTTGAAATCAGTGGTCAAGAAATCTCAGAGTATTTATTTTACTTGAAAGGGCTCCCCTGTTCACTATATTTGAACAATTTTCAAAATCTTTACATGCTTTCGAATATCAGCTTCCAAAATATCATCACACTATATCAAGCACATTTTGTACAATTCTATTTCACGTTTTAGCTTAAGGAACTAATATTAATTCTCTTACACATTTGGTAGATTTTAGATAGCGTAATCCCGCTGTGCTATTAGCTAGATCTGGTATTTTGATTGGAAACAGACCTGTCCTCTTATCATCTGAATGGGCAGACTGTTAAATAGGATCTTTTCAATATATAAGTGATAAACATAATTTTGAACAGAACGACTTACTCGCCAATTCATTACACATGAGGAGAGGAGAAGCGTTGTTTGTCCTTCTAGTAAGTATTTTTAAAATTTTTAGACATTTTAGGATATAAAAATTTTCTTTTAAATCATACTTTGTACCTATTGAAAAGTAACTAGTCATTAGCTTGTTTTTTTTAACTTTGTTACCTTGACGCACTTTGCTACGCTGAATGTGTCATTTAATGATTAATTGAAAAGTTCCAGCGACTATTCACTTATCTGAGAAATTATTGTCGGTGGAGAAGCTTTCAATGTGTTTATTCGACAAAAGCGCTAGGTTTCTTAACTGTATGAAGGAGAAATCATCCTATAATTAGATTTTTTCTATTGAATTATTGAGATATTCTTACAACCAGTGCACCGCCCACTTTCAATTATGACTTTGTGGACCAATTTTTAATTCGAATTTTGAAAAATAGTTGTTAATGACTGCTGCAAATCGACACAATATACCAGCCCAGGGAATAGTAGGCAATGCCACATGAAATAATGCCACCATCTCACTTAATATTATCTTCATAAAAATCCTGCATTAATTTGCTGCCAACAACTTCCACAACCAACTTGGCAAATAGTTTGACTATGATACAATGTTTTAGATCGAATCTGATCTACAAACCATAGATTTTTCCATGTGCCATCATTGTACATAGGCAAGATATCAAACTTCCATTCTAGTGTACTATTATCTACTTCTATGAGAGAGAGAAAGAGAGATGTGAATAAATCTATTAATAAACTGAAAGAAATTCAATGTGCGAATAACGTGATTGTTGATGAAAGAAAAAACGACGATAAAAATGATATCATGAAAACTGATTAATGGTCCATGTTAAAAAAGGAGATTAAAAATTCCGTGATAAGAACGAAATGTGGTCGGGTCGAAAGCTAACGAGCAGAGATTAAAGGAAACTCTTTCAATTTTCAAAAGAAAGTGGATTTATCGTCAAGTGTCAAAAATTTGCATAAATTAGAGACGATGAGAAATTGAAACAACAACTACCAACAGCAACACATACGACATCTTCAGTAGCTGTTAGAAGAACTCCGGGCTCTCGCGGTATAACTTGACTACAGAAGTAACAACTACAACTGCCTACCAGCGAACAACAACACAGTAGCGTATACAGCAACACATCAGCGAGCGCGATTGAAGATTGACGGTATAAATGACACTGATATTCATGATATTTATATTATTTTGGTATAAGTGAGTCCGATCGAATTGAAGTGAATTCAACATCAAGAAGTGAACTGCAAGTTTAAAGTTTTTCTTTTATCGTTGAGTATCGTATTTGTATAACTATAGTCTTGAAAATTAATATTGTCAATTGATGAGATTGGAAGTTGAATAATATTTCATGCCATTTTAATTGAATCATTAATTATTAGAATAATTTGTTGACACTGTCTATATTGTGATTTGAACTGACAGGCTGCCCTTTAATGCAGGGTTAATTTTCCTCTTTCCAAATCAATTGTTTTTCGTGTGTACAACAATTAAGTTAATCTCCAATTTTTGTGCTTATCCAATCAATAACTAAATTCAACAATTGTTTTATTTTGCTTAATTATCTTACCTGATAAATAACTAAATAACAGATTGAACGAAGATGATTATCTTTTGCGTGCAGTTAACACAACGGCCGAATACTGTGATTTCAATTTTTGTACAAATAGATTTATCACAGGTCTATCGAAAAAGTGGAATTGAGGTTTATCAAGGTCAATTCCAATTCCAGTAGATTTAAATATCGTCAATTCCAATTCCAATTCCGACTTTTCCAACTCTGTTTCTGATGGCACACGCAATGGTTTGCACTTTTACGATAGGCATTCATTCCCCTTTCATACATTATGATAAACCATCTATGTGTCATGAACTATTGGATTGATTGTAGGTAATTGATCAACTAATAGTTGATCAGTGAGCAGCTGTGCACCTATAAAATGAATGCGTGTGAATGAAGCTGTTTTGTTTGGCGTTCTTTGATAATGGACAACCAGTCATAAATTTGTCGAACTAGCCCCAAAACAAATCAGAAATTTAAACAAGCAATAAAACGCACTCAACATATCCATATACCAATATATGGATGGTTCAAAATAATTGTCAGTAATTAAGTTATGTTTGAAACAAAAGAGTGCAAATTTTCGGTGTATTTGAATTTTTATTTGAGAAATGCAAGCAGAATTATTCTATTAATTTGCATTGACCTGGAGCAGCACTGGGTAGTTTATACTAGTTATATAAGGTAGTTCGCAGTTTTCGATGATGCTTCGGAGAAACAGTATCAAAAATTTAAATTCTAAAAAAACAAAGAATGGAATTATAATTTATAATCGCCATTGACCTTCTTGATAAAAGTTAATAGAAAAATGGACTTTAGGTCAATAAATATATAAAGTTTCCCAAATGTTCGTCTGTCACTTCAACAGGGAAACAGATTGTTGCTCCTGTTAAAGTGACAGACGAATATTTGGAAAACTCTATCTATTCATTGAACTAATGTCTTTTTTCTAGTAAACTTTAAAAAAAACGGAAAGTTCGTGAATTTTTGGACTGCATTCTCAAGTTGAGGTCATGCTTATAGTCAAGCTTTATGTGAGCTTGAGTCTATGTTCATAATAATTAGATAGAGTACGTTTTATTTCTAATTTAAATGACTGATTTGCAGTTATTGGGCTGGTTCTGCAAAAGATATAGGTGGTTCTGAATTCTGGGTGGTATTCATTTTACAGTTTAATATGTAAATCACTAAATCATTTACAGGCACTGAAAATGAAGAATATTTTAATTAATGATTAAAATTAAATTAAAATTTTGATTGAATTAATTGAATTAACAAGATATTTCTCATAAAAATGATTTTGAAAATGATATTTCGCTAGAAAGGTATTAGATAGCTTATAGTGTATGATGCTCGATGCAGTTCTATATTCTCTGATCCTTGATATAAAACTTCCTTTTTCGGTAGCACTTGGGAGTTTGAGAGAAAAATACAACTAATGCCTTGCTGTCAAATTTTTATTCCGACAGAGCAAAACTTTCGGCAACTTAGTCGGCGTCAGAGCTATAAATAAATTATTGGTGTAACCTCGACAAGTGGAGACCAGTCGTAAGCTTAGTTGAGTGTTTGTCAAATTATTTCAGTTAAAAGTATACATTCATATTACCGAAAAATAGATGCAAGATCACTCCACCTTGATTACTGACATCACATGAACTATAAACGACAATACTTTAATGACTCACTTCAAAACTATGGCTGCTGAAGCATCATTTTGAAAATTAAAATGCTACCAAGAATAACATGACAAAGTTGACATGATGGTTGAAAAAGGGGAATGTCACAAAAAATCCAAATAGTATTAACAAAACATTTCCTACCTATCGTTTTGTTTCAGTTTCACACAGCAAAAAACAATTTAAAAAAGGAAAATAATAAAAAAAATATCACTATAAAAATGCTCCGAAAAACTTGGCTTTGTAGTTCAACTAGAATGTACTTGTGTTTTTAACTTGAGCTGGTATATAAATGGTGCGAACAAGTGCAGGGTGGCTAAAGTGGTGCAGAGGAGAATTCTTGGTGAATATCACGGCAACAAATGTGATCTAAAGACGAAGATAAAAATATACAATTGTATTCTATATAAATTCCATATGAAACTGTGGAAGCTGGTCATCAATATGCATGTCTCTTCTTTTAGTCTCCAAATTGCATTGAATTGACACCATAATTTCACCAATACTTTCTTAGCTTTATAGCTCATACTGTTCCCTAAATAGTATGATTAAAATGAAGCAGAACAGAAAGAGAAAATCAGCTGCTTTGTCTTCGATCAGAAAAATTAATATCAGCTGTGAATAATTACAGCGCAATCTATGCTAGAATGCGATTTTTTAATGTGCAAGAAACAAGGCAGCATATTTCGGTTTATTAAGTCACAAAATTGCATTTTCAGGTCCTTTTTGGGTTACCCTGGTGATTATTTTCTGCAGTACATAAATATATACTCACGCGAAATGTCTAATACCTTCATTATGCTGCCTCTTCATTCTCATTTGATTGAATAGGTGTCATAATTCATGTTGTTTACATGCACATTATGGCAATGGACAATAAAAATCATGAAATGTGCTCTACATGTGTGTTGATTTCACTTCATTTCAGCTTCGCCAATGATGTCTAATTTATCCAACCAATGGTTAACTATATAAATATTTCTAGTACTTGCGTATATCAGGAAGATAATCATATTTGTTCCTTTTGAGAGTTCATATCAATAGCTGTCAGTCGAATAATTGTATTCAGGTTTTAAGAAGTGCATCTTACGAGTCGCTGTCATAATACTGAAGAATACAAGAATAGTAGGCTCTATATCTAAAAATCTTTTCTACAAAAAATGTAGTGTGATTTACATTACATTACATTAGATTCAAATGAAAATATTGAGAAATCAAAACATGATAATCAATGATGATTGTACTAAAAAAGAGCAAAATATTCTCAATTTCAAATGACATGTTAAATAAATAATCTTATCAAAGAATTGTTTGGAAATCATATCATTGAAATTATTATATTATATATTTATCTAAAGAACAATTAGAATTATTATTTCGCGCGTCGAATTGTTCTTTAGATAAATACATAATATAATAATTTCAATGATATAATTCTCAGTTTCATTTAATTGAAACTGTTCCAAAGTGAATGTATATGTCTTCATACAAAGACAGATTCTTCCTTTTCATTTTCTACATTTCTTTATTTTCTCAAACTGTAGACATAATTGACATTTGCCTCTCTGTTCAATACAAATATTGTTTTTGCTTGATTCTGAATTAAAAGAATTCTTCATCAACTAAGGGGAATTAAAATCAATTACAGATCCCACTTTTAGGGGATTTGATCACATTGCTTATATATGGCTCAATTTTCAGTAAAATTGTTTTGAGGTGCTCTCCTTTTTCTCCATATCACTGTCTTCGTTCACAAGTAAATTTGGTCCTATTTATCACCATGAATTGTTTATAACAGCTGCATTTAATTTGTTTGCACTTATCACGCTTTGCTTTGGAATTCAATCTGTCATGATAGTTATCCTATTAAATGCTCTCCTATTATATTCAGTGTCAAATAAAGTTAGTTAATCTTGGATTCAGCTTTTCAGTCTCATTTTGTTAAATATTTTGAACTTTCTACTGAGTCTAAAACATCCTATTAAACTCAAATTCCACTGGTAACTTGGCAAGAAAGAAATATTACAAAATGAATAGGCTATTTATTCATAGATCAATAATTTTTAGCTGATCGTTAATTCTCGACAGTCATGGACTATCCTTCATTACACCTGATTTTTTCACAATATCGTGTTTTCAATATTTTTATGAAATACATCAATCAGCCTACTATGTTCACTTCATGCTGCAACCACTTCAGCTCAGAATTAGCAAAATTCATTTGATTGCAATCGAATTGATTAACAAAAAGTAAATCTGATTAAACAACAATTCTAGATATGACATTGTCTAGTTTACACGCGATGCATTCATCAGATTATCATGATCATGAGTTACAGATGAATTGAAATCAAGTAGAAAGACAAGTGTTGTAGAGACAAAGATGATTTCTGACCAATGAAATCCATCAACACTAACGTACCTCATACTCCTCAGCGTAATGAGATTCCTGCAGAAATCAACATCACTACTACAGCAACAATGATCAAAACATACTAAGGAAAATGTTGAACGTAAATTCCCTCAAAAGCAAGAATGAGATAGCTAATATTTTCTCAGTGTTGATCAGATGAAGCAACTAAACTGAATTGAAAAATAATTTAACGTAGCAGTAGCTCGCTCCTAAATAAATACTTTCGATTTAAACGTTGAATGTTCCACAATCAATTTGCAATGGACAGAACGAAGAATCAACGTCAGAATTCAAGAGATTATCAATATGAATATGGAAATTCTGTGGAATTGGCATTAACTTGACCTATGTACAAGTTGTGAAAACCTTGTTAATTGCTCGAGCCGGCGGACGTGCCAACAGCCGCTTGCAAGTTCCTGTACTTCCTGGGATCTTTCATAGCACCCATTGCTGCATAATAAACACAAACTGATGGCGTTCGCTCTGATGGTCGATAAGGGTCTCTTGAATTCCGGTCGACTAAAACCTTATCATCATTTCAAAAGTGCTCAAATTGTGAATTTTTAAGGCGAGGAGCCGGGAATTACACCTTCGTTTGATATACGGCATGGGAGTTGGAAGTGGGTCGTGCATGGGTCATGGGTTAAGTGGGTCACACTCACAAAATCACGTGGGTCACGTGTGTCGTGTACCAAGTTTCATTGACCGACCGCCAACCAGTTTGACCTAATCTCAAAAAAACAGTTAACTTCATTTATTCATTTTCTTATCATTCATGAAAAATGAGTGAAACAATGTCATTGAAAGAAATGATGGATGCACAGCCAAAATAAGCACCACTACTATAGACTTTCACACGCCTCATGCAGCTTCGAAAGGGAGCGGAATTCACACAAATTAAATGCTCGAAAACAATGGCTGCTGTCTACTGACAGATGATGGCTGGCTGAGAAAAGTCGTTTGAGTACGATGGTGTATTATTATGCTCGGTTCTCTGTAGCTGTGTTGTGGACTTGGTGTAATTGGGGGAGGAGGGGGAATTACCAAACATTTTTAACAAAAATTGCAATTTATAATATTTAAACACGCTAATATAAAAATATGCAATATACGGCATATGAAATATACAGAAGATTTGCTAAAGTGGAGATATAGATGGTGGTGGTGTCAACCCACCCCTCCCTGCTCTTGGGAGGGGGTCTAGAACGCCGTCAGGTGCTGGGCGGGTCAATCTCCCGCACCCAGCGCAGGATTAACACCGCATACTTGATGAGGGTAACCCACAGCTCTCATGGTGTGAGCATGTGTATGTGTGTGCAAGAGAAGAGGTGCTTTATATTGTGCGGCTGTGATTTACAGAAAGGAAAAAGAGGAGAAGAATGGACAGAAGGGTTTATATTGTGTAGGTACTCCTTTAAGAAGGGTCTTTTTGTCGATACGGAGCTGTGCCACTGTCCTGTGTGTACGCCCAGGTACGGCGGAACTAGGGGGGCAACGTGCCCCACCTAAAATATAAACAACCTTCTCCCATAATTTAATTTATGTTCAAAATTTTCAAACATCTCATTGATTTGACAGAGCCATAGATTGCCGATGAGTTGCCAAGTTATCATTTTCTCCTTTTATCTGTTCAGCGCAATTCCATTCAAGTGAAAACGATGCGGTAAAGCGTGGGATGGAGGTAATTATGTCATACGCAATTATGGTAATTAAGCAGAATCAACTCATATAATAAACATATAATGAAGCTTTAACGTCACTACTCCCCCATGCTGAGGGCTTGGACGGTGCTGACATAGTCAGACTTTTCTGAAGCGTTGTAGAACTTTTAGTCCGGATGCCCTTCCTCCCGACTTCTAATTACATTTTCGGGTCTCGACCTCTGGACCGAAAGATTGCTAGGCAAAGCACTTAACCCCTATGTCACGGAGACCACTGTTATCACTGCTCATGATAACAGATGTACCTACGACGTCAAGCAATTGTGAATTATCTACCTGCTGAGAGATAACTCAAAAATGTTGGGATGCAATCTACCGGTACAGCCATTGTTTCCGTGGCAAGTGAAGTGCAATTTTATCAGTCCTTTATCAATTTTAAGGGACCTTCAGTATTGAAAGTTCAATGTTACTCTAGGGAAACCCTATCACTAGCATCAGGTGCCCCTTAAAGCTTTGAGCGGATCCCTTTATCAGTATTCCACGTATGTTGGGTCTTCATTATGGCAGCATGGAAGGTCCCTTCTTAAGCGTAAGGAACCCTATGTTAGTCATTGCTATTTATTCCACAGTAAGCCTGCTTTGCCTCTAAATGACCGATTGACTTACATTATGTGCAATATACACATCAAAGCGAGTTTCACAGATATTATATCAATCAGTGTATGAGGCATGGTTTCCCCGAAAAGCAACATCCCTGTGATGACTGGAAATTAATTCAACTAAGACCATTTCCCACAAAAGGGAAGTTTTGCATCAAGATTAAGATTAGATAATACATAGGCTTATTGAAACATGATGCTAAATGCATATTTGAAGACATGCTAGAAAATTTAGAAGGAAGCGACTACATTGAAATTTTGAAGCAGTATTTAGGAATATATTCCATAGTTATACTACGGTCGAAAATCTCAAGCAAAAAAGTGCCCTTCTAATTTGGTGCCCCTGCCCCTTTCATCGTCTTCCGCCGTCCCTGTGTACACCTGTCGAATGTTTGTTCTGATTTGTGAACTGTTGGGAGAATTGAGTTGATGATCTTCTCGTTTTGTCTGTGCGCTAGAAGGAATGTGACAACGTAGTAAGTGTGTGCTTGTTTGAGTGGCTACTCTGTTGCCCCGTTGGATGGCTGCATTAGTGGGGTGAGGTGCACTTCCTTGTGGTGAAAATTGGGGGGGGGGGGTTTGTTGTCGGTGAGGTAGTGGTTGTTGCGTGAGGAGATGAAGAGGATGATGTTGGAATTTTGCTTTATTTGAAAGCTATTTTGCATTTAGTGTGATGTGTTCATAAATGGGGAGGACGTGCAAGTGCTTCGTCGTGTAGAAGCTGTTTATGTGTCGCGTGTGCATCCTGTGGCGATTCTGAGTGCTTTGTTCTGTATTGCTTGTAGTTTGTCAATGTTTGTTTGTGAGATGATTGATGACTAGACTGTGGATGTGTATTCCAAGAGGGGACGAATAACAAGTCGTCTTCATGTAGCCTAAATCTGTATCGTAAAAGGAATTATGTGCATAATTCTTGTCGTGAAAAATTCATAGGTTAGCAAAAAAATGCAAGATTCCCAGATTTTTCGTGCTAATCAAATTCTAGAGTCAGAAACAAATGTTTGCAAGAATATGCGCTGGGACTGTCGCTTGCAAATCAACCGTAGACTTCTTGATAATAATAACCTGACATGGATATCCATGTAGTGTTTGAGATTGCATGTCCAGAACGTGTAGACACTACATCCATGCTACATTATATTAATGATTGTGTACCCTCTTTCGACGATAACTCACATTATAGCGTCGAAAACATGTGCATTGTAGCTATCGAATCATTTAACAGAGTGATGTTCATGTTCATGGTCTCTGTGGCACTGTGACTGAGTGCTTGACTTGGTGATCCTTTGGTCCAGGAGTCGAGCTCCGAAGATAGTATAGGAAGTTGATAGGAAGGGCATCCGGACTATATGTATATAATTGCCGTAGCGCTCCGGAAAGTCTAGCTACGCCAGATACTTTTGCTGACTAAAACCCTCAAGATTGGAAAAACTGTTGACACACTCACGGTGGGTTCGTCCCTCGTCACATTTCTTTTTTAAGTGAACTTACAACAACCAAGAGAATAAAAACGATTAAGTTCTGTCCGACACTGAAATCTTTGAAGTGATATAATTATTAATCCAAACCCTTCTGATTTCTTACTTCAAAGCGTCTGTCCGTGTCAATGAGATTGCCATACAATTCTGGATCCTCAAGACGATGCCTCCTTGCCTCTTCTTTTCTCCTAGCAGCGACAAGATCATTATAGTCGGGTGTGGCCCATCCTTGACGAGGTGGCCCTGGGGCTGGGGCACCTGTCTGAACAGGCTGTGGACCACGTCGAGCAACCATTTCGTTCCGCAATTCTGCCACAGTGCGCTCTAGCTCCATCAATTTCCGATCATATACGTGAGGTGGATCTGCTTGACCGGATGGACCCGAAGGGAATTGCTCCTGAAATACACAGTTCATCAATTATAAAGCCTCAGTGTCAATTCTTCGATTTGAAATGCAATGAACGCGACATGCAGCATTCCATTGCTTTTCAATCTCATTTTTCGATGGTAGCTGTTAAAAACTATTGAGCGGCCCAGACGTGTTCTTTTTCAGTTTTAAAGATAAAATGCATAATTTACGATTGTGCGATCAGTGATGGTAGACCATGATAGTCTAAATCCCTCGCTCAATGTGACCTTTATCCGGTCATAACTTCCGTCATATTAGAGGAAGCAAATTAAGTCTGTAGAACGTCAAGTCATGCGTATTGAGACATAAATGTCATGTCTTTGTGGACAGCATTTGATACGTGCGCAAGTTAAGTTCTAATGACATTTGCTAATTCGTTAGGCATTATTGATCACTTGTTTTTTATGTAGCGACTAAGGGCCATGAATAAGAAAAGACTATCATTGCGTTCTCCATGCAAATTAATAGAACGCGTGGAATGAACAAAATTCTATTTTGAAAATCGTGGATTTATAGCTATTTAATTCAACCAATTTTTACTTACGAATTGCTGCACGCCGTTGATGTTGGAAGGAGGCGCTTGAGGAACGATAGGTGGTGGGTTCTGTGGAAACTGTGGGAGAACATTTTGATACTGCTGAGCTACTGTGGCAATATGAGCCGGTTGCTGTGGAGGAGATTGCTGAAGAGACGGCTGCTGTATTACTCTTCGATTTCGTCGTCCCTGTTTCGGTGGCCCATATTCTCTTTCACCCATTCCTGGAAGTGCTCCCCCGCCGTTTCGACCGTCAATCAATGCTTTCTTAGATTCCACTGACATTCCAACTCCTCGACTGAAGTCCTCCGGATGGGGCACATCCTGGGATTAAGAATGTATTAAAATGTATTTTATTCCTTTAGTTTAAAAGGCCATAATTAAGGTGATCGACTCAATCAGCTAAGCTCTTTCGACAGATTCTCACTCAATAGTATGAAGATAATCTATTCTTTTATCAAAATATCTGAAAGACAGTGCTTCCAAATTGGCGTGTTGCATCTTGATTCAACCATTATTGATTGTTTCAGCCATAGGAATAAATTCTTTTGTTTATCTGCGCAAATAGAAATTCATTTCCATTTAAACTGTTAACAACAAGTAGAGATTTGGAATGCTCAGGCTTTGTATTTTGGATGATCACTTGAATTGTGACTTCCTTGGGTGAATTTCTAGTTTTTGAAAACTTTCACTTTTGACTGCGTTTTGAAGAGACAATTAACCCAAGCGATGTTCTAAAATCCTGATGTCGCTGCGATTCATAACTGCAGATGAAACAGACTGCAAGACTGTCCTTTAATGAACGTCGTACAACAATGATGGATAGGAAACTAAGAACGGTAATGTGGATATTTTAGACATCATCTCATCCTACCTGCACTACTGTAAGAATTACACTTTCTGTCTTATCATTTTATCTCACGACCATCAATTTTCACTGGCGATGTTTTTTTCATATTCAAAGGAAAGTTACGCTTTCTATTAGTTAACGCTTCTACCAAATTGAAGCGCTTGAACAAAAGAATCTTGTTTCGCGCTTGATCAAAAGCTAGATAGGAATAATATCTCGTCAGTCAGTGATGATTACTGACTCAAAAATGAGCGTCTGCGTGTTCATGATCGAAATCGCCCAGGTCTCACTGTCAGCGTCGCCCTCCATCTAAAGCTGAATCAGCCCTTGAACACTCCATGTGAAAATGAATGTGCACACGCTGTCCCATTGCCATGGGATGCCCATTCCCAACAACAAGGCTTCTAAATATCTAAAGATGAGTTTTCCATTGCAATTATTCAAAATTAGGGCTAACTAGGAGTCAACTTGCGGCAAATATGAATAATTGAGAAATGTATTTCATTCCGAACATGAATAATTCATGTTTACCTTTGCTGTGTCTCTTCCCCACATGTTAGGTGCACACTGAAGGTCATTCCCACATGTTAGGTGCACACTGAAGATCATCCCCACATGTAAGGTGCACACTGAAGGTCATAAATAACTTTGCAACAACTGAAAATCTATATAATTTGATGAGATTTAACTTACATTTATGTCATCCGATATCGATATCATGATCTTGCTAGACGCTACTAAACACTAAAGTCCATCGAAACTTTGTACAGATGAATGCCCCGACGCTGTCTAAGCATTTTTGTGAATTATAACACAAGTAATGACAACAATCTCAAACATTTTTACAGAATTTTCACCCCTAGAACAGCTACCAGCCATGACCGAAGCTAGGGGTAACTCAATGAAAGAATAATGCATTAGATTATTCTAAATAAACAAAAGCAAAATAGCAGATCTCCTAATCTGATTGAGTCTTCCCCATCAGAAACCTGTTCGCACGCCTCTTGTAAGTATCAAGATCGCATTGGTCAGGTAAAGTGGTCAGAGGCAAGCTGATTTCAAAGCTGTGCCGTGCGAACAAAACAGCTTTTCGAGCGACTTACGGTAGGTGTGCGTTCTGAGCTCTCATGATAGCATATGAGTGCATAGGCTCTACGCATGCCTGTGTGGAATATCTTTGGTTTGAGTACACAGTCATTAATTGCAGATCTGCTTCGACCGAAATATCATCTGTAGAAGAGACTGAATGAAGTAGCTACCCGTCGGACGGTAAACGGCTGCACCTCAATAGCGAGTTTTTCAGCCACATGATTCTTCACGTGTTTCTAAACCCGTTCGAGGAGGTTAAGATGTGTTTGTGTGGCGTCGGCCAATGGATGTTGCCAATAATCCATCAAAAGACGAATAGTGGACTTGTGAATATAGCAGACAAGTGGAAGATAGCTGCTGGCACGACAAAGATCGACACGACGCGAAGTCGCAATTCGCGTTCAGTCTGTCCTGCATCGAGCACAAACTTCTCAAACTTCTTGAGATGAGTTTGAAATTTAATCAACGATTCAGTCAGTCGGTGTCTACCAGGATCTAGAGACTGAAAAGATCGCAGAACATCAACTGTCATTTGTAGGTGCGTCACCAAATTATACTCACAAAGGATATGAAGGTCCTTCGACGTCATCATTTCAATTTTGCTGACACGCTTGAATCATTTTTGGCAGTCATTTTTCGACAAAAGTTGGAGACACCTGTGCCCAGGAAAACGTCTGTCTCAACGAATGATGACTTGCCTTTCGAAACACTTTCATCGTTTGCAACCTTAGAGGATTTCGAGGGTGCGATAATGCTAGCAAAATATATTATAAATCTGTTTTGACAAGGTCGCAATTACGAGACTTCAAAGAGTTCAACTAGTATTTTGTAGCAGTTCAAGCTTCTGATAACGGCAAATGTCAGAGGAAGCTAGCGAGCACAATTGCAAAGTCCCAAACAAACAATGTATTCTTTGCTACTGATCACGTCTCTAAACATAGAAATGCGCTCCAGCTTCGCAGATTTTGATGCGTTTAGTGATAGATGCATTAGAATTTTTCAACGTTCAACAGCACCCCCTCACCAACCCCCTTCCATTTTTGTGCTAGATTTACGAATCTCGTGACCCATTAAAATTTTACTCAAAAATCCGGAAAATCCCTTTTCAGAACTCATACATTTTATGTGGGCATACTGAAATGCACAAGAATTAATTGCAATTATTTTATGTGTCACACGACATAGTGATAGGAAAAAAAACAACCCTTAGCGCCGTACAAGAAAGTCCGAGTGGCTAAGCTATCGTTTGCAGGTGTCAAGTCCAAATTGAGAAAAATCAATGAAAAATGTGACCAATCTTTCGCCTTGACTTGCAACATATTCAGAATTCATGACAGTTATCATCTCAACATCATAGTCAAGGCTAAATTCAAGCGAGGATAAAACAAAATGCTACTCTACCTATCATAGGCGTGTATTCAATGCAAAAACACATCAAGTATAGTGCAACCTGATACATAAATGTGTTTTTCACAATGTGGCTGCAGCAATGCATAAAACATACCTGATCCTGCTCCGTACTTCTGTTACTCTTGAAAAAAAATAATTGTCTTGCTGATTGTCTCGAGGGAAGATGTAAATAAGGTTGTTTTGGCAAAAATTGTATGAAATACGAACCAACAAATTTCTGCATGAATTTTGGCTTGCTCGTATACAAGAAGACAATTAATATTCAAATGAGTGTCAACAAGTTCGATCTATCACCATCTGGTAAGTTAATTCCTTAATTTAATCTGTCGAAGCTTTACAATACAAAATTAGCTGTTCGAGACAACGTAGAATCGAATTTTGAAATTTATTTAACAGCAAAATATGCCTTGCTGCTGTTTGATGCAGCTCAAAAGTAAATACCGTAAAACTTCTGATAGATCGTCATGGCGGTCTATTTTTAAACCCATGTGTTGCGGTGGCGATCTATTTTAATTAACTCATTGTCAAAAACCTATTGCATCAATATTTACATATATTCTACTTTTAAAGCTGTTATTTCGCAAGATGCCTTACTAATTGCCGTTTGGATTACATCGTGAAAGTATTTACCATAAATTAATCATACATTGCGGCAGACCTCTATAAACTTAAAGATAATGCTTAATGTATAGTTCACTGACACTGGCAATTCAGAATATAATAACTACAATTTATCGTTTCCGCGTTTGAAAACTAATAATAATAAATAATCAAACGTAGTAGGACAGTAAACTAGCTTAGTGTTTATTGTCAGGTCAGTCTATATATATTATCTATTCTATTAGAGGTGATGCTCTGTCAGAGGTTCAACGGAATATACTATAATATCAGTACATTAAAACAATTTAATCAGCAAGGCATACATGAAACAATATACTGCTATGCATGATTATAATTAACATACTGCTGGTTATAATTGCCTATAATTGCTATACGCTATAAGTAATTTGCTAGACGTCAGAACGTCTTTCACACCAGCATGCCCCTCATAATTGACTATTTGCAACAAATTACTTATTACTATTATAAGCATGAAAACAGATGCTTCTTATCTTTGAAATTGAATCCATGGATTTCGGTAATTTACAATTTCAGTGTGCAAATTAACTGAGAGATTAATTGTTACGTGGTAAAGACAGTATTTACAAAGCAACTTTCACATGTGTGTCATCAACAATTTAGCAATTATCACTTCATTAAACACCTCTATTTAAGATTTCTATACGTCGCTCACTATTATACAATTCAGATAAACATACAATGCACCAACCATTTAATCATACTAAGAATCATCATAAAATTCAATTTTTTATATACATGCACAAGTTTGTTGTTTTTTTATTATTTTCGGGTATCAAAATACGCGTGGATAGAAACTTTATGTGTATATAAAACAATATGCAACATCCTTCATCATAAAAGTAGTCTTCATATTGAGACGGGCCTATAACGCATAGCTCAAGTGTCTCATTTAATTTGCACTTGCATTTACGTAAGGATAATTCAATGAAACTAATCGAAAAGCACGGCTTAGTGATGATTGACACGTCCATGGACAGTATGTTTCAAAACAGTCAGTAAACTGCCATCAAAGTATATTTAGTTTACCCCTCCAGTTCAGACAATGATTTTTTATTTTTTTCTGAAATTATTATAAAAATTCAACATACTTCCATTAAGATAGCACCAACACGATCATGTGGTTTAATCGGCAGAGCAGCGCCTCCTCCTGTATCTAAAGCTGGTCCTGGGGCCAAACGTTGTCGTTCAAACTGCATTTTCTGCTTCTGACTCCTGATAAAATCGTCAATATCAGCAGCCATCAAATCTGCAAATAAATTTTAATGATATCATAACTTAGAAGTTATAGTTAAAAAAAGGCAACAATCACTGAGATCGGAAACCAATCCAAAGTCTGGAGAGGGCGAAAGATAGTTGTGACGACACCAACGAGACTCTGATAGTGGATGCACTTTGGGACTTCGCTGCCTTCATTTGTATTAACTTCTGATGTATCATGCAAATGTTACACTACCAAACAGAGTAAGTTCCATTAGGAAGCTGGCTCCATGTTGAACATAATGAAAATGCACCGCTAACAAAGGCTCTATACATGTACATCATTAAAGAAAACTATACTACCACGTCAATTCCTTCATTCATATTGTAAATTGGATTATGCAGCATAGATTCAAGTGCTTGAACTCTGATTCCCCGCTACTGGTCGTCAATAACATAAAAATAAAGCTCATTATCACTTCTCCCCACTGTGGGGGGTTGAATGGTGCTGACGTAGTCTGACATCAGATGAATCAATGATACTTTTAATCAGGATGTCTTTCCTGCCGACTTGTGACACTTTCGGCGATCGACCTCTAGACCAAAGCATCGCAAGGCCAATATTTAACCACTGAGCCACGGAGGCGAGGACTGTGAAGATATTAATCAATTTATTGGTTATTATTTTATGACAACTGACGCGTGACGGTGGAGACTTAAATATTAATCATTCTTCTGCTCATTAACAAACTTTTATCGATAGTAATCATCACATTGTAAGAAAAATCTGTCACGCCGAAATTATTTTCTTATATTTTGATTTTTTTTTCTCTTATATCCGAAGATTTCTGTTTTCTCGGTATTTTCAGTTCTGTGGGAAGATTAGGTTGGATAGATGGCATTTTATACATTTACCACTGTCTAGAATACTCAATCACGGATACATGTGCATAATAGCATATTGGAAAACTTAAATATATAATACTCTTGAATGTGTGAAGCACTCATGTGCAACTCATTGGAAAAGCATAATAATCAATTCAATTTCGCTGAAGCTTAGGTAAACTGCTTTTATGATCAGCTATGTATTTCCCCCTTAGAAAAAAGTGAGCATGACTCATCATATGTTGTCACATGAGACTTGCATGCAGATGACATAAACATACCTATCCATGCGAGTGACATTGCGCATGGCATACCCATGGAAAAGCTTGCATTGTGTATACTTAACAATGCGCATATGGTATATACTTTGTATACGAATTGTGCAAGACATATCGACTGAGAATGAAAATGTCCTCAAATCTATCAATGCTCTTGATCACATCTGATTCAATGAGCTCAAGACAACGAAAAACATACACGTAGGTTATGTAACGAGAGTACCATAACTAAGTAACGCGTGTAACAATCGCTACGCTCGTTACAAAATTTGAATGATTCAATTATGTCTAAGATAATAGCCACACGCCAGTTATACTTGATGTGTTGCAAGATTTAAAACACCACATCTTTCAGGTGTAAATTATTTTTTATGAAGACATTTAAGATTGTACTAGGATACGACCACTGACTTCTAAATATATATCTAGAAGTCCATGGATGCAACGTGCTACAGATTTGAAATGAGGAAGCATAGATGCGTGTAGCATTATCAGAAAACGCGAGTGTCTGACAATAGTCATCTACAACGGCCCATAACATCCTGGTCGCGAAGAACAGACCATCGTGCTCAACTGTACATTTGCTGACAAACAAATTGTTCGATCGCTAGCCCTTTAGACCCGAGCTCTTTAGGAACTTTTATTTCAGTGTTGCACAGGCCGGTCCTGATCAACTGAGTGTGTCACAGAGATTGTATACAACTTGCGGCCTCAAAGCGGTGAAAGGGTGAAAACGGAGTCGCAATAAGGCTTGATCGTCTGAAACTTGTGCTTCTTTGGGCTCTACCTTGTCGGAAAGTTTTACTGTCAGCGACTTGCTCCGGCTGACTACCAGGCTCTGGAATATTATTTTACTGGTCATTGAAGAAATTTATGTTTGCTGAAGTGTTTATTCTTATTCTCCACCTTGGTTCATTTTAGATGTGTGGCAGGCTTCGGACGTCCCAATTAACACCATCCCCCCAGTTTCCCTGATATGAACAGTCATCTGATGTTTCATGTTGTTGAATCAGGTTTTTGGGCATGACACTTATTTGGCTCATTTGTAATCGAACTTCTCTTCACTGTTCTCTTTTGCACTTCCCCATTTGTTGCAGGTTTAGGGTGTGACATATCCCATGCATTCACGGCATACGGGAGTCAGGTAGTTCGAGGGTCCCGAACCCACTGGTAATGCCTTGGGAGGCAGATCCGATCAACAACTCTAAAAAAAGGCGTTAAAAACAGCTAAAATGTAGCTGCATCCAGCCTTCTGAGACCTATCTGACTTGCAGCCATTGCTACGGCAAAGGGGTTCTCAAATGTGTTTCTACAAGCTTTTGCGGCATAAAATGTGCCTATAAGTGTATTTTTCTGCATATTATTTATTGCAGCTTTGTTGCTATTATTTACATTTTTCTGATGCCTTCCAAAGTTTCTTGCATCACTTTTTTGCACAGTACATTTTTTTCTCATTTAATTGATATTCTACGAGAAATTATGATGAGAAAGATCCACAAGAAACCCAGTCAAGCCGTCAAGCTCAAAACCCCTCTCAAGATCAGCTTCAGCAACATAAGCGGACTGAGGTCCAGTTACGACGACATCAACATTTTCCTCCAAGGTAAGTCATCAGATCTTCTAGCCCTGTCGGAAAACAGGTTAGATCCCAAAAAGTCATCAAGCGATGTTACTCGTGATGGCTATATATATATTTCACCGCATGGATAAAGCACATTGTCATGGTCTTGGAGTTTATGCCAGGACAAGCATTTCCTTAAGAAGGCTTCGTAGCTTAGAGGATCCAAGGCATGAGTATCTTGCCTTCATTGCACCGCTGCAGAAGACCACTCTTCTGTTATTTTTCCTATATTGCTTTCCATCAACCAATGCGGACATTTTCAATGTTCTTTCTGATAAGATCGATTCTCTCCTACAAGAGTATCCCAGCGTTGAAGTTGCCGTTTTTAGTGACTTCAACGTGCACAATGTTGACTGGCTTGTGCACTCACGCACCACTGATCTTTCTGGTCAGGTAGCCGAGGATTTTGCTGTTTCTCACAATCTTAGTCAAATTGTCACTTGTCCCACCTGAGTGCCTGACCGAGTTGGAGATGCTGGATATCTCTATGACCTGTTTCTCACCTCAAATCCAACTTGCTTTTCACACAAGGTTACTTTCCCCTCGGTACGTCTGATCATAGTGTTATTACAGTTTCTGGCAAACAAACTTACTCCACTCAGCCTTTCGACAGAACAGTTTATCAATTCTCCAAAGCAGACTGATGCGGCTTTCGTACTTTTCACACCCAAACATCCTCAGCAGACAAAGTCGTACTTCTTTGCAAGTAGTTTGCGAAGAATTCATCATTGGACGATGGAGGCTGAATTCCACCTCCAATTCCCACGCGCACTGATGAGACAATTATCCCTCCTTCAGTCAATCAGAAAAGATCATCGCAGATCTCAAGAGCTCTAAGTCTAGTGGACCAGATGGAATCCCGGTTTCGGTCTTCAAACATCTCTCACTTGAGCTTTCCCCACTTTTATGCAAACTATTCAGATGTGAATCGTCTGGTGAGTTCCCTTCTTGTTAGAAAGTAGCGTCCGTGGTTCCAGCTTCAAGGAAAGACTCTGACTGATCTCTTCCATCTAGTTACCGTCCTATCAGCCTTCTTCCAACTGCTGGCCAGATTTTTGAAGCAGTGATTAACCAACATATTGTTAACATCCTTGAAACTCAAAACCTTCTGTCAGAAGAACAGTATGGCTTCAGGCACTATCGATCAACTGCAGATCTTCTTTCATGTGTCACAATACATGTCAGTCGTGTTCTTGACACACCAGGTGAGACGAGATCAGTTTCCATGGATATTTCCAAGGCATTCGATAAAGTCTGGCATCAGGGACCTTGTGAAGCTTAAGTCCTAAGGAGTCCCTGTTTATCAACTCCACAAACTTCTTGCTTCTTTCCTTAGTGATCAGCAGATATCTGTCGTCTTAGATGGCCAAAAGTCTTCCACCAAGTTTGTCAATGCAGGAGTCCCTCAAAGGTCAATTTTGGGACCCACTCTTTTTCTGCTGTACATCAACGAACTCCCAGACTGCCTAGTTAGTAAATTGGTGATGTATGCAGATGACACGACACTATTCAATTCCAATGAGCGACTAGCAAAGATCACTCAGCAGCGTCAACGGTTATGCGACGTTTTGAATGCAGGCCCAAGCAGTGTCTCCGAATGGGGTGCCAAATGGCTTGTTTTTTTCAATCCTTCAAAAACTCAGAGTATTCCGCAGTCATGACTGAAAGATGATGATCATCATTATAGCATTAAGACATCAGACAGCAAGAATCCACCTCCTTCCTTGGATTGGTGGTTGCGAAAGACCTGTTATGGAAACCGTACATCAAGTCCATTAGCAAGCAGGCAGCTCAACGTATCGGTAGTCTCTATCGTGCTAGCAGCTATTTTCCACCACAGACAGTCTGCTATCTTTACAAGTCCACTATTCGTCGTCTGATGCAGTACTGTCGTCATCCGTTGGCCGGAGCCCCCACAAACACATCTCAACCTCCTTGAACCGGTTTAGAAACGTGTCAAGAATCTCATGGGTGAAAAGCTTCCTATCAAGCTGGAACCGCTCTCCGTCAGACATCAATTGCTTCACTCAGTTTCTTCTACAGATACTATTTCGGTAGAAGCAGATATGCAGAAAATGAGTGCGCACCAAAACATAGAATCTTCTCCAGAAGCACACGCAGAGCTAATGCACTCACATGTTTAATGTGAGCTTAGAATGCGCACGTACTGTGAGTCGCTCGAAAAGCTTTTTTGTTCGAACGGCACAGCTTTGGAATCAGCTTCCCCAGACCATTTTCCCTGATCAATACAATCTTGATACTTTCAAAACGCGAGAGACCAGGTCTGCTTTTTTACTTTTTTTATTCAAAATAATGCAAAATATTACTTTTTTATTGAGTAACCCCTAGTTTCGTTTAAAGCTAGTAGCTGTGCTAGGGGTAAAAATTCTGTGAAGAAAACATCCGGGCGATCCCATCAGATTTTTTACAAGTTTTTGTCTGGAAACCAAGTACTCAACAACGAGAGCCACTCTACATAAAGAAACTGAAAGCAAAAATCAACAATAAAGACGAACAAAGACACCTTCTTTGAATTTCTGTATGTATAAGCTTTAATGATTTCTCAGTATTGTTTCCATTGTAACTCAAATCACTCTTCCGATATGCCCCTTTTTTGTAAATATTCAGACATGCCATGATGTTTATTATTGTCTATCTCTCTAGGATGGCACCTGCTTTCAGTCTAATCAGGAATCACAGAAATAATGTAACTTAACTTTAGAATAATTTCCAACGTACATGTATAGATTCTCTGCTCTTGATGATTCTATTTGTGCCGGGGAGCAGTGTGACGGGGTTACTTGTATGAACCAGTTTCATATTTCATACATTGGCGCGGAAATTCGACTTTTTGGTGACGGGTGATCTTATTGCAGGAAAAATACTGTTAATTGCTCGCAAATGTGTGCAAATGTCTGGCGAAGGAAAGACAGGTCGCAGTACATCATATTTTAGCATGATAATGGAGTTGTATGTATATTAAAGTAAGGAGAGACTGCATGTATCTTTGTAGTATTTATGTTCAGATTGTATACATCATCAGAAGTATGGGGTTCTTATTTTACTAAAAGTTGGTTGGGTCAACGCATGAACAAAACGAAATTAAATATGGGAAAATGTTCCCGGTGTTAAAAAACCCTAATTAATATTTTAAAACTTTGAGCAAAGCTCACTTGGTTGGTGAAAGGTGCGAATTTGTGTCGTAACCAGACATTGTTAGACTAACACATCGGTAAAATGCAACTGTCCGCTGAATCAGGCAGAATGTCCATGATGCATCTTTTTCAGCTTATTAGCTATTTCTACCCACTAATATAAGTACATGGGTAATGCCCACAGACCACGAGTTAGGGCATTACCTACACAACGACATACAGTGGGGTAGGGATAATTGCTGACGCTTCTCCAGACGATTACTTCTGTACGGCTGGTCCGGAGTTCGACCACATCACCTAGGCAAGTTGTGGATTCTTCGAATACGCAGAGCAACACGTGGGTACGAGGTAGGCTTTTACGCGATTGTGTTGTAAAATACCGACGTAAAAGGCAGCTCGGCCTGCTACACAAGACATTTTTATAAGCATTGTATTTGTACAGAACATATTATAGGTAGGCTTACGTAGTCACGTAGAAAGCGCTTGCGTAAATGTTTCAATGACTTAAAGCATTTTCCAAGCAAGAAATCATAACAAATACTCCCAAAGAGTTTCTGGTCGCCGATGCAATAATCAATCTAGACTCGCAAAAATGGACAAGTCTCCGGTGTCCAGTGTCGTCGTTTCGTTCACATAAATACGTAGTTTCATACAAAACTATATCACAAGATCGACCACGGGAAGCTCTGGACGCCGAAGACGTGTCTGCTTTTACGAGTTCAACTTATTTATAGCCGTCTTCTCCGTAAACATCGATGACCACAAATAACTATTTTGCTGTGGGTCTTCCTTGTAAATCAAAATGATCTCCTGTCATCTGGTCAACTACAATAATCACAAATAAAAAGAAACATTCACAATGGGAAAATAGGATTTCTCGTTGATACCCCCAGGCAAAACAATAAGACCAATTTAGTACTACTGTTGAACGATTGGTGGTGTTTAATGGAGTTCACAATCGCACCCAGTTTAATATAGAAATCCTAGATAAAGTTTTTAAGTTTTTGGACATCAGCATTGGGGTAAAATACAAGTTGAGTATAGTTGGTACATTAAGGAACAACATTACGGAACTTGCTTCAATCAAAGTAGCTACTTACCAAATCACTAAAATAAAATTATATTACGAATAGAATGAATTATATACAAAAAAAGATGCAGCGAACCTGAGAAATGTAAAACTGCCGTTGAGACTTTTAAAAAATCGTCGCAATAACGACATCGGCGATAAGGATTTTTTCGTAAAAATACCAAAAATAAGTAAAAACAATAAGCTAAGAACAAAACTAATTTAATATTAGATTCTGTAAATGATAGGACTACCAAACAAATTCAAAATCTTTTGGACATTTATGATATGAAAGCTAACCTAATTATGTGCTTTAAAAAGTAAATCTCTCTCCAGTGCTCTAAATAATAAAATGAGAGGCACGAAAACTGCAGGCATATCATTGCAAAGACTAAAATCCGCAGATTCAATCACATGGAGGCCCATTCACAGATACTTAGAACAACTCGCATATGTGTTAAGAAATAGTGGTATACAGCATACCAGGCTATACAAAATAAAATAGATCTGAGTGGCTCGGAGCATTTCACATCCAGATAGGGTTTTGAGAAACATGCTTTTTAGAATGCTTTGGAACAAATATATATTACAGTACTTTTTGCTATTTTTCTTAAATTTTTCGCATTTATTTTTGTTTTTCTCCCACCATCTTCCATCGTTTATTTTCAATTGAACAACATATCATACGCATCGTTGTGTCGTTTTGCTACCTTGGCGACGTGCTTGACCAGTCAGGAGGCTGCTTTGGCACCACAACTGCGCGAGTGAAGACTGCTTGGAAAACTTTCCACGAGCTTCTCCCTCTACTCACCTGCCGCACATTTCCCTCCACCTAAGAGGGTGCATCCATCGATGCGTCAGGATTGACTCGAGAAACAAAAACTCATGGAAAAGATGGATCTGTGCGGCAAAATTGAGTGAACAAAGATCAATGACAGAAATGAGACGAGCCCTAGGTATCCTGGATCTCAGCAGTTTGTTCAGATAAAATCGACTCAGATGGATTGGCTTTGAGCAAATGCCAGACTGTCTTTGGCCCAAGCGATCACATTGCAGTAAGTTCCTGGCCCGAACATCTAAGGAGGCCAGAAGAAAATGTGGATCCACAACGTGGTGGGAGGACTTCCGTGACTTGCGACTCTACCGCCGAACTGCGCAGGATCGTGGTGCGTGGCGAAACGCAATTCGACCAATGAATCGACACGACATGATGTCCAACCCCAAAACCTGAGTAACCGATGACGTAAAGCCGGGCACCTAACCCAACCCATGTGTCAGCAACCTCAAAATATGTCTTGATGTGTGAAACATGACACCCGTAATGTCGATAACATGCTATTCGTGGGTTGGATAAATAATATCTTTGCATCATGTTACCTGTATTAGCTGACAGAGTTTTGCAAGAGTATGTTCAACCTTAGCATTTGCCTCTCAAGCAAACCAACCATGACCCACAGTTGCCTTGTCTTATTTGTTCTCGAGTTAAGTAAAACATCAAGGTGTCCATAACTAAAACATCAGCTAGTCCATATCATTCATGCTCATCAATTGCTGGGATCATAATTACAGTTTAAAAATACAATTTGAAAAGCATGCAAACCGCCATCTTTGAAAACTATTTCTTGAAGTTATACACAAAGCAAGTCTTTGAAACCATGTTCACTAGCATGGTCTAGAAAGCAGTTTTGAATTAATGTTTTAAATAAGACTTTACTTTTGCCTTTGTCCCAGCTATTCAATTGAAACAAGAAGCTTGATCTAATTTAGTAGAGTACAACATGTGGTGATCTATTTTTGCTAACATCAAGTACTGATCATTATTGCATAAATATTCTATTGGTGACCATGTCTGAACACCAAAATAGACACTTCTAAAAGCTGGGAATGTGTTATTGAAGCCAACATTTAGTTTCCATACGTAAATCTTATATTGAATGTCATAACTAGGAAATTTCTAAGAAATGCAAAAAAATTTTTTTTTAATTCGGAAACAATTTTTTAGCCATACACCCAAAGAGCATTTTGGAAGTTATTAGACCATAACATGACAGCTACATCACACCTCGTGAGATAATAATCCTGGTTGGCTGTTACATAATGTTGCCTATTGTAGCAGAAAATCATTTTTAGTTACATGAGCCCAAAGCATTCATTCCATTGCAACTTATCATAAAATTATCTGGAAGATTTTGTATTAGAACATCTCTATTGTATGAAATTGCTTATTAAAGAAAATCTGAAATGCGCTTGAAAACAAGAAATATGATGCAATTTTGAGCAACTAGAAATCACATAGGTAAATAAAACTCATTGACAGATATGAAAATTTTCACATGATTAAAGCCAAGCCATGGTTTAATAACCAGTAGAAACCATGCTTTATAAAAACAGATAATTACAAACCCATGAGATTCATGTAGCAAAACAGGCACACTGAGTGAACAAGCACGTGAGCAATTATCATTTTGAAAACTACGCTGTGCTACATGTAAATTGATATGCAATTGTGTGCATGCAAATTGATTTTTGCAATAACATAGACACATTCAATGGGTCTATACTTGACCTATGCAATGGTAGATATCTCACATCAAACTTTCGCAAATTACGTTATTTAATGCACTTTGTACCAACCATAGTTTGGAAAATCACTGAAACCTACTGGAATCAAATGAAGTCTCAAACAACCAATGTAAATCATAACTTTCCTTAAGCATCATTGTAGAGATGAAGGAATATTAGCAAAATGAGCAAGCCTTATTATTATACGTGCAATTTAATCATAATAACTAGAAAGATGACATGGAAACTGGCACTCTGTAATTTTTATGATTAATCACAATATGTATAAAATGTGCATGCACAATACAAGCCATTATGAAAAAATGCCAACAATTCTACATCCTACATCGATAGAGCTGCAGGCATAACAGAGCGCATCAATTGTGGTGGGTCCATGTCGGCAACCTATCGGGCATGTCCGCAGGCTTGCCCGTGCCCGCACCATTGTCCTCATTGTCCGCAGTTCAGTTATAGCTATGTCAAGTTTCTAGCCAACATCGGCTCTTTGCCGAGAAACGTGGAAGCTGGCAATGCAAGATGTTCTCACATCTGACATCATGAAATAACACAAGATGCGCTATCGGGAAATTCGTTGTCGTTATTGTAACGCAATGACAGTGCGAAACATAAATTGACTTCAAACGTTGCACGTCACACATGCCTTTTGCATAAAACCCAATCAAAATAGAGAATATCAAAATCCACAGAGGAAATCAAAATTAAGCAAAGCCGCAACTAGTTATGCAAATCGTCTATTCTTATTCATGGATTATCGTTTATTTTTAGATTAACGAATTGATGCATGCGGTCCTTAGAGGGTAAACGAAGGCGTGATCCTAACGAATTGTTTAAGTCTAATGTAACCTGCTTTTGCTATTTAGCCAAAAAACTTTTCCTGTGTGTGAATATGTAAACGATGAAGATATACATTATATCTCATAGGCCCGTTCGTTGAGGAGCAGAATTCCAAAAATACTATCGTTCAAGACAGGACAATAAAGGAAGGCCTGTATGTAGAATACTAACATAGGCCTCAGAAATATAGTGACTAAAGAGTACGATGTGACTAAATTCGATAGTGCCTAGATTCAATTACATAGCCTAATAAGCTTGACCAACATTAGGCTTACGTCATGCATGCCGCCATGAATCCCTGCATGCATATCCACTGAACGGGTGTGAATTCCCGATTAATCAATTATCGTACATGCTCGTGCCAGTGCCCGCATGTAAATGCCCGCTACCCGCAAAAAGGGAGATGACAGTAGCGGGCCCCACCCCATTGCATTGATCTTCCCGAATCATCAATTCACAAACGCTCAGTGCGATGATAACAAATCTGTCTGTGGACATTTCAGAGACTGAGACATCGCAAACCTGATCATTATTATTGATGTCCTTCATCCCTCTGCTAACGGTGAAGACGCCCAGAAATGAATGCAATGATGACCGTAATTTCATACTTGGGAATACTGGAAACATTTAAAATTTGAATCTTGAATCTTCCTTCCATATGCTGAAAGCTTGTTGATGTGGTTGCAACCACTAAATGTTCTGGTTGAATTATGCGAAAAGCAGGAACGCTTAAAAACTTTGCAAAATACAATGCAGCTGTTGTGATGCTTCATCACATTAAGATCCTCAGTTGAAAAGTGTAAAGAAAAATAGAAATCTACCACACACAGAAAGGGAAAATACGGTATAGTTTCATTTTTAACTTTCATCTGCTAAAGTAACCGCATTTTTCTATTTGCGTTATGTCAATCATCGTAATAGCAATAAGATCTCGCTAGCCGGTGCCCTCTTTGACTACTTATTGGACATCTAGCTCACACCGGTTGTACCGATTATTTTGATATGCAAATTACTGACAAATGTAGAGATGCTACTGATGCTACGAAACGTTGTCCGAATCTCGACAAATCCGATCTTTTAAACCTCAACTAAATAGAAAGATCGAAATGACTGATTTCCAATCGATTTGTAGCTGCGTATTACAGTACATACGGTCAACAGACGTATCATCGTGCGCATGTCAATTTTTTTCTAATTTTTGTCTTCGCAAAAACGAACCCCCGCAAGCAGCGACGTGCACTGTGGTTTCACAAGCTCCTGCGAAGTGACTCATCCAAGCCTCAGTGTCCAGTTCCCTCTGTCCATCATCCAAACAAGCCCCCGGTCAGCAGCTCATCTCACTCTCTTCCGAAGCTGTCAGTGAATTCCTCGTCTGCGGAAGCCAGTCACAAATCACGCAATCCCGAGCGAGTGCCCATTCACGATCCTCCGTCAATACTGCTATTCAACGCACGATCCCTGTTCTACAAACTAGATGAACTTGTGGTGAGAGTTTCTAACCATGACCCTGATATTGTCGTTATCACAGAGTCTTGGTTCGATGCAGCTATTCATGATCAGTCGGTGTCTATTGCAAACTACAGTCTGGTAAGACAATACCGTAATTGCAATGGTGGAGGCATTGCGGTTTACGTCAAATCTAATCATAGTGTTACTGTGCTTAATGACAAGTCTCTGCTAGATGTTAAGTCTAATGTCCTGTGCTTGAAAGTTGACGAATTTGATGTAACGATCTGTGCTATTTATCATCCATACTGGGGTACGGTATCTGCCCATTCGTCTGTTCTCGATCATGTTCAAACTCTCATCGATAACTCCTCTACTGGACATTTCATTATTACTGGTGATGTTAATGACCTCAGACATCATTTAGATGACTTTTTCGAAGTCAACGATTTTTGTCAGCTTGTGACCACCTCAACCAGAGGAAAGAACGTGTTAGACATTGTAGCCTGCACTTTATGATCCTCCAAAATGTATTGCTCCGTTGGGTCGCTCGGACCACCATGGCATTTTTGTTCATTCTGTCAAACGTAAACGTATGAGTCATTCAAATGTCAAGTGTAAGGTTCGCTCTTTTACATCCTCTTCTTTCGCTTCGTGTAAGCAATACTTGTCGTCTGTTGATTGGGATGAATGTTGTCTCTATCTTGATGACGTGAATGATGTAGTTGATAATTTCCAGAAGTTTTTGCTATTTGTGTACTTGGCTTATACGAGTGAAAAGACTGCGTATGAGGAGCTCTGAGCCCCCTGGATGACTGCTGCTTTGAAGTCTTGCTGATAGTCGTGACAAGGCTCTGTGTAGGGGGAACTATGCCAAATACCAGTCTCTAAGAGAAAAGTATTTAGTTGCGGTTTCAAAAGCAAAAAATAAGCATTATGGTAATGCGAATGTCTCATCCAACACTGACTTGTGGAAAACCATAAACTCACAGGTGAAGGATTGCAGATCGAAAGCGATTATTGATGAATCAACTGCCCATCACCTGAATGACAAATTCTTCTCGATTTTTTCAGCCTCTACTCTGACTGATAGCTCCCGTGAATCCATGTCGAACACTTCCACGGTTGATAATCCCATCATCCATGAGATGGAGGTCATTCCTGAAAACCAAGTCAAACTCGATCGGTCCTGATGGGTTGCCAGGTTACTTTTTCCGATCTTTCATTGACCAATTGATCACTCCACTCACAGTCATTTATAACCGCTGCCTTCAATCCGGTGTTTTCCCTGACCTTTGGAAGTCAGCCAACATCACTCCTCTCCCAAAAGGCAAAGATGACTTCCGTCCAATCTCCATTCTTCCCTTTTTAAGCAAAGCGCTCGAACGTTTGATTAGAGACAAGATACTTCTTCCCTCCTTATGCCATCCCCTTGATTTCCGGCAGTTCGGCTTCATCCCAAACAGATTTGGTGGGTGTACTAATGCCTTGCTTGCCATCAGACTGACCATCCTCCAACATATCTCTGAGAAATCTTCTCATTATGTGAGGCTCCTGGCTGTCGACTTCCGTAAGGCCTTTGACTTGGTCAGTCATAGTATTCTTCTCAACACACTGAAGAACAACTTTGGCTGCAGTCGGATTGCACTTCAGCGTCTTCAAACCGTATGCAGCGAGTTGCTGCCCAAGATGTTATCACTCCATGGAAAAAGATCACCAGCGGTGTTCCTTAAGGTTCCGTTTTGGGCCCTCTTCTCTTTGTCATTTTGATGGACGATCTCCCAATCTTTTCCCAAACGAAGGTTGTTGCCTATGCGGATGATGTGACGCTGATACATCTGTGTGATGAGAGTGTGCCTGATAGTTTCCAGAATGATGTTGATGCTTTCTGCGAATGGACTGCTGATAAAAAACTTTGCATAAATGTCGATAAAACTAAATCCATGACTGTGTCTCGCAAAAGCTGTGGTGTGATGAATTCTTCTGTTTGCATTGACAACATTCCGGTTGATGATGTTGAGTGTTTGAAAGTTCTGGGTGTTCATTTTTCCAAGGATGCGAAGTGGGATGTCCAGTTTCGTCTGTTGTACAGTAGGTGTTGCCGTGCGATGTCGTTGGTGAAGCGTTTGAGAAGCAACTGCAACAATGGTGCTGTTATTTTGAAATCCTACACAGGTCTTGTGTATAGCCATATTTCATTCTGCTGGCTTGTGATTTGTGACCTTCCTAAAAACTATTTCCGGAAACGTGAATGTCTAGATCGTGTTGCTCAGAAATGGGCCAATATTAAAAGCACCAAATGTCTTCGTAGTCGACTTGACAGAAGTTGTATCAAACTAATTAAGAAAGTCTCATGCCAAAGGTCGAAACATCCATTGTCCGTGTTTTTTAATTTAGAAATGTACACCGCAATGTCAGGCACAAGCGAGTTTTGCAAACGTTTTATAGACGTTCAGCTCTGTATAATAACAGCTTTGTGAAATTTGCCGTCCACGCATAACATGTCAGTACCGCCCTTTGTATTTGACAATAAAGATTTATTATTATTATTATTAATTCCAATAATTGGCTGTTCTAGAGACATCGCACGAAAATCTTATATTTCGCAGTGAGTCCTAAATCAGAGTGTGACTGAACGCCGTTCAATTGAACTAGTTCATGAACTAGTTCATGATTTTCGTGAACTTTGACTGAACGGCGTTCTTTTTTTCAAAATTGAACTTGAACTGAACGGCGTTCGCATATTTCGGAGATGAACGTCAGTTAACTGCTCCCGTTCATTTCTACCTTTGAACCTTCACACATGATTGTCCGGAATTGCTTCAAGCTAGAATGTACTCAACGGTTGCTTCTCCCATGGCTGCACCCTGTACTATTTTTGTCCATGCTGTTGGAAGCTTGACGCTCATGATGCCACGCAGGCATAATATTTATTTCTTAGAAATCTTAGATGTTGGCATTTCCGATAAAGTAAGATAGAACCGTCCCTCCATTGTTGGAACCCAACCGAATGCAGCATGAAAATGACACGTCAGCTCTATATTTAGAAGTCCTTTGTGAAGTGATGTTAATATTACATCGAATGATAAAAAAGCGCACGCTGTGACGTGTGATATGGGGATTAGATGTCTCTGCGAATAATTCATTATGAAAATGCAGTCACAGTGTCCTTATGCCTTCTGTTAAGTGGTGAAGTTTTATCTCCAAGTGGCTCGATGGCAAAGCGGAAGAATGACAGTGAGAAGTGGGACATGTATGAACCCATTTTTACTTTCAATAAGCAGACCGATGATAAACTTTGCTACAAATGCAATCTTTGCCAAAGTGTGTGTTCTGCAGCTACTACTTCACGCTCGAACCTCAAGCGTCATCTCTCTAATCAACACGATTCCACTCATGTCAAGGAATTCGAAGCGATCGTCTCAGGTTGTACAGCAAAGAAAAAGAAAGGCCAAGACCAAAGCACCCTAGATGCATTCCTCGGGAAGTCAAAGCAATCTGTGCCCAGCCAGGAGAAAGTTGATCAGCTCATTGCGGAGTTCATTCCTTCTTGTGGCATGCCATTCACAATTGTCCGCAGACAGGGCTTCCGCAAGTTTGTCATGGATTGGCGCCTGGTCGAACTGCTTCTATCTTACGCCACTTTGATGTCCAAGTTAAATGCAGACTTCAACACCATGAAGACGAACATGAAGAAGGAATTCTCAAACATCTCAGTCTTCTGTCTTACTGCTGACTGCTGGACTACATTCCGCCGCGGATACTTAGGTGTGACTATTCATTGGCTCACATCAAACCTTGAGAGGAAGTCTGCTGTGTTAGCATGCAGGCGAATGAAAGGCAATCACACTTATGACCGCATTGCCGAGGAGCTCGAGGCCATAATGCGCGATTTTGGCATCCAGAATAAGATGGAAGGAGGAGTTGTGACTGACAATGCGTCGAATTTTGTGAAGAGCTTCAAACACTTTGGAGAAGAGGCTCATACCGCTCTAGCTGAATTATTAAAGGAAGCATCAAACAAAGGTGAGGAAGACGATGACGCTGATGAAAATGACAATGACGAGGATGGTGTAATTTATCAAGAACTTACTGACATTCTCTCTTCGTCTGACACTCTATAACGCTTTTCTCTTCCTGCACATTTTCGGCGTTCTGCTCACACAATGAACTTAATCGCAACAAAGGACGTTGAAAAATACTTGACGACCGCCGAACAGTTCAAAAGAGTATCACGAAAGACAATGCTGAAACTACACGACTTGTGGAATAAACAGTCAAAGAGCACCATCATTGCTTAGAGGATTGAAGACACGTGCGGTAAGAAGCTTGTTGTGCCTATCTGTACTCGTTGGAACAGCACCTTTCACGCTATGGAGCGGGTGCAGGAAATCTTGAACGAGAAAGATGATAAGATGCAGTCACTATTTCATCACTTAGGACATCGTCACCTTCAGAATGACGAGAAGATATTATCCAGGAGTACGTAACCACAATGCAGTACTTCGCCTGTGCACTCGATATTCTTCAAGGAGACAAGCATATGTTCTTGGGTTATTTGTTGCCAACCATCCACGTACTGAAGGAAAAGCTGCTGGAAGTGAAAATACTTTGACAGTGTGCAAGCCCCTTGTTTGAGGCTGGACTGGACAAACGATTCGGACACCTTCTGAGTGATGAAAAATACCTCGCCTCAGTGTGCCACCCCAAGTTCAAGCGCCTGGACTTCATCCATGAGGAAAATCTAAGAGTTGCGGCCTATAAGCTACTGCAAGATGCCGTGGAGAAAGAAATGCCCCTGATGAAAAGCGAGTCGACATCGAAGAGAAATCAAAAGAAAAGATTGCATCCATTTTTCATCCAAAAAAGTGCGTTCTTCTTCGAAAGAACTAATTGAGAGGTTTCTCCACTCAGACACTGAAGAGCTGGCTTTGTTGAACGTGTTTCCAGCCATCAAAAGAGTTTTTGTGCGATCAAACACTACATTGCCATCTAGCGCCCCCGTTGAAAGGCTTTTTTCCCATGCTGGAGAACTCTTCAGCAGGAAGCGATGTCGTCTATCTGACAAAAACTTTGAACAGCAATTACTGTTGCAACTGAACAAGTGTTTCATTTACCTATGTACATGTAGACATCATTCTCACCATTTTCCAACTAGTGTAGTGTGAAAGAATTAAGAAATCATAGAATCGATGTGATTTTTTGAAGAGCAAATTGAGCTTTTTCAATACTTAATTAAATCTTTTGTTGTTTGTCAATTTGCATTCTATGTAAGCAATTACATCTTCGGTCACATGCAACTATAAACAGGACTTGTCAGTCTATCCGGACAGTTACCGTGAACGTCGGAAGTTAAGTGGCAATGATATCAGATACAGAATTTGCCAATACTGTCTACATTCGCATCAAAGCACAATGCTAGGCCTACAATAGTATCGCATCGTCACATCATCACTCGTCCATTATGAAAAACTATTTCTTAGGAAATTGCCATAGTTCATGAAAAGTTGTCTAGTGCTCTTAGATGACTACATTTGTGGTGTGAGATATGGGCTTTCTCAAACAGAATTTTGCATTTAGTTATGCGCAAAGCGCAAGATATATACATATGCATTGATGACATGTATGTCACCTTTTCTGTGCATGCATGTGATTTCACCTGCATAGGCCATTAATGGCTTGACCACAACAGCGACAATTTAACCAAATTTAGTGACCAAGAATTGTAGACCCGCTCTAGTACTGATCGTTGATTCTTCTCCATCTATTAACGATAAATTTACACAAGCATATGCCTTCATACAATTGCCATTATGTCACAGAGAAAAAGGCTGCTAAGCCATGTAATTATATAACCCGGAAGTTCTCTAAATTGCATCTTACACTAAAGCTTTTATGTGAAGGAAGCGATGACTCAATTATTTGATAGATAAGCGCATTCGAAGTAAAGGTCAAAATTTCTTTTTGAAATGAACGGGAAATGAACGAAAAGGGAAATCGGTGAACGTGAAGTGAACGAGATGGACATGTTGCTGAACTTGAACTGAAAGGCGCTCAATTTTTGAAACCGTGAACTTGAACTGAACGGAGTTCACAAATTTAAAAATGAACGTGAAGTGAACGCCGTTCAAAATTTTCGTGAACTTGTCACTCACTGGTCCTAATCACCTCCTGCTCACAGCACTTTTGCATAAAAGAAAGCATTTTGCATGATTTCATTATCAAATTCCATGGCTCTTACTACTAACTCACAATACCGCTAAATTGTACATCTTCAGGCCGTGATGGAAATAAGGAAGTGGCTAGGCATCATATTAAGTAAACTACTTCCAAAATTTTTGACAATTCACACAGAGCTCATTTTAATGTGTTTCATGTAACTAAAGCCTATGATAGTTTAAAATCTGTAAAATATGAGCTCCAACAATGGCCACGATCGAGCAATTGCCAAGGTTGAATAGCAACCTTCTTAGTAAATTTCTTTTTCCCGACCACGGTGAACAAGCTTAGAAAATAAAATCTAAAACTCGGACATGAGATCGGCAAAATTTTTTTTTATAATTGAAAAATGTATCTCATTAGATTATTCTACGACGAAAGGAGTACATGGGTGATTGATTGGCGAATTTGCCAATTTCCCTCGACATTTAATTGAACACATGATAAAATCGAAAGCAATATTTAAAAACTTTATTTATATACATCTATGGTTTTCTACATATTTCATCAATGTCTAAAAGAACGCGATATATTGATTTTGACTATTTCAATCTGCATACATTGAACTGACCTTTTAATAAAAAATAGATATTAAGACAAATCTGACATAAATTGATTGTTTTAATAATCTGCATTTTGAAATGGTTCTCAGTATCACATTCAGCAACTGTATCGTGGATTGCACACTATAATCATGGCGCATCAGGCACAGTTATCTAAGAAACGGAAGGTACATGTTCATTACCGCTTCAATATTTATGTTGTTCATCATCATCAAATGATTCGAAATTGAATCTCGTGGTTAGTGATAGCATTTAAGAATTTAGTATCGAGAGATTAACTGCATGAGGGTAGACAAGTTGATCTTTCCACCTCTCATTGCAAGACTGCTTGAAGCGAATTCCAATAAGTCATCGGCTATTACCACGGCTGAGCCGTTCAAATTTTGGTCTCACGTCTACAACGGGTATGCAATGCTCTTCCATGAGATGTAGCCGGAAACGAGTAATAGATTTTTGTAATAGATCTAAACAGCCTATCAATTGCTTGCCAATTCGAAATACGATTTAAGCAAAATCTAAGTTGCAAACTCCTCTTTGCTTTAATTAGAAGCTATTGGGGAGGTTATTCATGAGAACATTTATCTTCAATATTCCTCCATGTATTCTACGACTCGTATTAATCAGCTGCAATATCTATCACTGAAGAAATAAATCTTTATAAGGAGTCATAGCTCGCTTTGTCTTGTTTTGCTTTTCTTGATCTTGCATCGTCTTCGCAGTTTTAAGAATTTCATCGATTTTTTGGACGAAGTAAGAGACTGCAAAGCACACTGTTGTCAAAGTTGTTCTTGTGTTCTATTTACTGCAGATGGCTTTAACCCATGAAACGGCATCGATTTCAATGTGCCGTCTCAGTCGTGGCAGGGGCCATTGATGGACGTATGTGCTTTTACAGCGACTTAGCCGGTAACATTAAAATCCCATTGCCAATACTCAGATTTTATCACGATTTCTGGACATCACACTCGTTAATTTCATTTCTTAATGGTCAGAATTTTTAATCGAAATAGATGGCAATACTAGCCATGAATTAGCGAAGTTTTTGAGTTGGTACACATTCAATGTACCTGGGACGTTCATAGCTCATCTTCGGGGCTTGACTGTTTCCATTGTTGCAACTGGGCAGTTGAATGAAGGTCGCAAGGACGACACGTCGTCAGCAGCTCGATCATCTGTATTGTTTTTTCAAACTTGCCACCTAAGGGTCAATAGGTGATTAATTGTCAGTGAATTACTAGACTTCTGCCGATCGGAACTGAGTTCTTACATACCGGTAAATCAAACATTTTACTTGGGGTATTCTCACGAAAATGATTCATATTCGTTTTCATATGTTGCGCAGATGCAACCTACTGACGTATGTAGTCTGGCAGATCATTTTGAAGCTTCATGACATCACAGCGAATACTGTGCTGATCCCACGACCATTTGTTTTCTAGTCAGGCACGTCTCAAGTGCAAGTACAGATGTAAAATCGCATTTTCTTATTTTGATTTCCATGCAATATGCACACGTAAGCAGTTTTTGCTGCCCTGCACTACACAATGTATGGAGTTTTCATGATTCGGAGATTTGTCATGTGCAACCTGCCGTGGTCCTAACACTTCTTCCCTTTGTGATATCTGAAGTATCCTCGAAAAGCTCAACCGTAGTTATGCCACATGCCGTCTCAAACCAGTCGCAGCTGCGGTTTTCTGGCGTCCACTACTATCAGTCATTGAGTCAACACACGATGTTAGTGAGCACAGATTTATCATTGCTGGTGCTCCGATAGCTCAATAAATATCTGCTCTCTTGTGCCTGCACCTTAATAAATAGGTATTTTCATATCACGTTCGACTTGAAACCGCCAACTGATGCGAAGACGTCGTCAGAAGCTCGAAAGATCCAAACTTTCAGAAAAAGAAGATTCCGACAATGTTCTGCTTACTTGGTGCCACCAATCAGTAGTGACACAGGTCGCTAAAGCACTTTCTACGTTGATTAGGCTCCTTATGAAGAAATCTTCCACAAAAGTGTCGTTTTGTATGGCCATTTTCAAACCGTTCCGGACTCTTCGTAGCAGGGTGCCGCGGGTCTGGAATACCTGGAAGATATGATGGTCTACAAAAATATTATCGTAAAGAAAATGACGTAAAGCGTTTAGAGGTGTTATAAATCTTATTGATAAAGATAAGCAGCTAGATGAGCGACTGCAGCATCCTTTCATTTTCATTATTTTCGATTTTTAATTTTCTCTCGAAGACCATACAAAGAGTTGTGTGTGAATTGCTAGTTATGATTTTCGATTGTATAGTTTCAAGTTGTTATATGCGTAACACCGAGCAGCATGATTGTACCGTTGATCTGACCCCAGGGTTTTAACTTTTCCATGTTTTCTACTTAAATTACCAAGAGGACCATGATTGTACCTTAGTTTTGTTTTCGGATGGTTTTAAGTGCTGTCAATTACTAAGTATTTACTTAGTTGCTCCATTAGCTGTTCAGCTCTAGGCTTTGTTAGGGTATGTACTAGTCGGTTATTAATGGAATTTACTTGCCAAAATAAGCCGCTTCATATGCGCTAAAAATTACGATATTCCAACACATGATTTTCGTACTTTGACACAATTGCAGTTGCACAGTTGGGCAACAGTAATCGATTTTATGCTGCAAGTTGCAAACTCGACATGAATTTTGCTTTAAAAAGTGATGTGCACTATAAAAATACTCACATATGCATACCGTCTGTGTAGTAATGTAGTTAAAAAGGCTAATATTAGATTTGAAGATTTTTAGATTCCAGAGCTGTGCCATGCGAACAAAGTATTTTTTCGAGCGACTCACAGTGCGTTCGCGTTCTAAACTCACATGATTGGATGTGAGTTCATTAGCTCTGCGTGTGCTTCTGGAGAAGATTCTACGAGTATGTTTTGGTGCGTACTTATTTTCTGCATGTCTGCTTCTACCGAAAAAGTATTTGTAGAAGAAACTGAGTGAAGCAATTGACGTCTGACGGAGAGCGGTTCCAGCTTAATAAGAAGTTTTTCCCCCATAAGATTCTTGACACGTTTCTAAACCGGTTCAAGGAGGTTGAGATGAGTTTGTGGGGGCTCCGGCCAACAGATGACAACAATACTGCATCAGACGACGAATAGTGGACTTGTAAAGATAGCAGACTGTCTGTGGTGGAAAATAGCTGCTAGCACGATGGAGACTACCAATGCGTTGAGCTGCCTGCTTGCTAATGGACTTGATGTACGGTTTCCATAACAAGTCTTCTTAATTGTCAATCCAAGGAAGATGATAGTTTGTTCTCTTATCCCATTATCTGACATCTTAATGCTATGATGATCATCATCTTTCAGTCATGATTGCAGAAAATTTTGAGTTTTTGAAGGAAACAAGCTATTTGGCACCCCATTCTGAGTAGCCACTACTGAGTCTCATTCATCACAATTGCGAAAAACTTCTATGACTAATTCAAATTAAGAAAAGTACTTCTGTCGCATTTTTGAATCCGAGATTCATTACTCATTGTTGCATCTACTGTTGAAGTTTAAAATTCATTTATTAAAGCGCAGATTATCTTTCCATTGATAAATGCATGTATATTCGAAACTTGACTGCAAAGGTTCGATTCAAGAGCTAAAGTGCACCAGTACCTACGAATAATGCCATCTATTCATTTCACTCAATTCGCTCATCCAACTATTTTGTTCGCTCACTCTTTTCACCCATTCATTTTAATTGTCTGCTGTGGCACTCAGTTCAACGGAAACACTCAAGTCATCCACTTCCTTTTTGTTAACTTTGAATGGCGGCAACGCTATGGGACTTGGCACTCGTTGATCACATTGACTTTCAAAGAATTCAGTGTTCATCAAGCAGTCTGTCTTTCTTTTTTATAAGCCTACTTTGTCATTCTGTAAAATTTTGAAATCTGTTGAACCTAATTCGCCTTTGTCTCACAAATCGACTTTGACAGTCTTAAAAGTGCCAATGCAGCGTAGCCACTCATTTCAAATCCCGGGATCCTGAAGAGATGGCAACCCTATACTATGAATTTGTTAAGGCAGTTTATCGACCTATATCCCAAGAGTATATAACTCGTAAATACTTTGCAGTCTTAATTACAGCTGGGAATTTTGCTACAGCTACAAATTTGTCACCCTGCAGAAATCGAGAAAGTTCATGAAATATTTCATAGGGCATACGAAAATTCTTACTCGGGGCTACGCCTTAGAATGACCTTACAAGTACCTGCCTGGTCTGATCTTTGATCTATTTATTCACTTTGTGTTGTATGTTCACGAACAGAAACAACAGTACGTATTTGTCTGAGCGAAAGTTGCTCTAAACGGCTATGTCTGAATAGCGAAGAGGGATGTGAGTATTAAGTTTCCCCACAGTAAATGTAAGACTGAGAGGCATCAGCTCAATTCGTTCAGTGGTTCATTTATCCTTGCTTAATGTGATGGATTGAAGTTCAACCTCTGAATTCATTTCTATCATCGGCTCGGAGATCCTCATAGCTAAGTCATCGTCAGAGAAGCTTGGACTCAATTAAAGTCAGGAATTATTGGAACATCTTCATGAAAGCATGTTTCATTCTATCAGTGGAGATGCTCGACGAAAAAATGGTGAAGTTATGAATGGATAAATCAATCAGCTGGAAGAGAGTACTTGGTGTCACGATGGACTCGACGACATTGGCGATTCCATCGGTCAAAGAGTTTCATCGACACATCAGTGATGAAATGGTAGATGACCTTTCGGTCGATTTATAGCCTGTGATCGTGGCAAAAGAAGCTCGCCAGTTCATACTATGCGTGCAAGTTCGGGCGCGGCAGAATGCTAGTGATACAGCTTTTGGCTTGCATGTTCAGAGAATAGATACAAGTGACTTATTACTTCCTCATCATTCTCTCCCTGTGTGTTGATTGTCTTGCGCCTTGCTGATTCGTCACGAAGTATGCTAGCACTGGTGTATCCGATCGCTGGCAGAGTAGACTAGCCATGCAATGAAGTAGCCTTTGAAACTAGTTTGAAAATTTGACTGATCTGCACATAAAGTAAAAAAAGATTTGTGTGGAAAAATTGCTAATTTTACTGCATTTTAGTTTGTAGGTGATGGTGTTTTCAAAGCCGAGTTGGATGAATTTCTCAAACGGGAGTTAGCCGAAGACGGATACAGTGGCGTTGAAGTGCGTGTTACTCCGACACGAACAGAAATCATCATCATGGCCACCAGAACACAAAATGTCCTCGGTGAGAAAGGTCGCCGAATCCGAGAGCTAACAAGTGTTGTGCAGAAGCGGTATGGCTTTGCTGAAGGCACTGTAGAACTATACGCTGAAAAAATGGCCAATCGTGGCTTATCGGCTATTGCACAAGCCGAATCGCTCCGATACAAACTTCTTGGAGGTCTTGCTGTGCGTCGGTAAGCGAACATGCTTTTCTTTCTCCTGAATGCAGCTGGTAGGGTGTTATATGATAATTTATGTTGAATTTACTACATGTGTGAAAAATATTCATAAATTTAATTTGCAGAAAGATGACTAGGGCGACCCGAGTACTGCAGTAATATACGTTTAAGTTATATAATTTAATATTAGTACCATAGAGTAGTATTCTTTTCAATTGAAGATATTTTCTGAAAAACATCGTCTTCTGCTTCTTATATGCTTTTCCTTTCATTATGGACGATCGACGTAATTTCCCGAACACGTCTGCGGAAATGTTTTTCCCTATTATCCGACGCCGGGCTTGACATTGTCTGAACTGTATGAAGCATAATATTGAATTTTTGTACAGTTTTATAAGGTAGTAAATTATGAGTCAAGTAAGTCATAAATTTGAGTTCTTTAAGCGTTTTTTCCTGAGTATGACACTTTCTAGATCTTTTAGTCACAGTAAATAGGTGATATCTTCAACCTAAAACATATTTTAAAAAATCGTTCAATAATTAAACAATCAACCTATCCAGTCTCTGAATCGTCACAGATATTCATTCTTGTACATGGTTGTATTCGTGATATCTGTATTTATCAAATTCTTTTAATATCTTATGCAATTTTTCTTAGAAATGATATTTATGAAGTTCTCTGCTATCTGCCTGACAAACAACAGTTTGCAGCAATATCATAGCTCGATGATGTTGTAAATCCTTCATATTCAGACGATGCCGCTAGACAAGCAGTATGCCAATCGATACTGTGATGAATGGGCGACTGGCTGATTCGAATTTCTAGCCGATTTCGCAATCACCATGACAATTTGACCAATCAGACGAAAATTTTTGTTACCATCTTGATCCACGTAGAGCTTTGAATTTATACATGAATTCACCCCCCCCCACACACCTCGCAATTTCTATCCTTGTTAATTTTTGGTCCTATGTAAGAGATAATTAAATGCTTCTTTTGCTTAGTTACGCACACCAAGCCCTCATGTGCAAATTTGTGCGGCATACAGTTAAGCTATAAAGTGCGACAAATAATTGGTTAAAGTTTTTTGAACTTAGTCATTGAAATTCGCTCAGTGTTGCTGAAATGACTAGAATGCGGTATCGATGAATGATTAACGCCACCCTACTTGATATCTTATTGTTTCACCGCAATGTCTCTACATCATTTATTTAATTGCCTGATACTAAAATTGTCGAAACTGAAGAGAATCGTTACGCAATATCACTGAACAGCGTGTCATTATGAAACTTCAAGTGAATTTTGGAAGTAAGTCGATGGATTAAGCCAAGCTGATATCAGTATTTGCATTTGCAAAGTTGTAGCTACCATTCCGTGCTGACATGACTAATGCGGTATTTTTCTTCTTAAATTCTCAGTAGCCTACCTATCGAAGAAAATATCTGATTCTCCTTGTCCTGTAAATCCCGGGTGTGATGCCTATGTATTACATGCATCTGTCTAACTAATCAAGTTTGGGTATGTGGAGAACTCGTCCTCTATTCCTAAATGTTCACATCATGGAAGTTAAGAAATTTTTTAATTAGTTGTAGCCTATGCTGCTACTGCTATTGAATTTGCTAGTAGTTGGGTGATAATGGATCAATCCATTTTTGAAATTCAAGATTTACCAACTTCTAGATATAAAATGTTACTTTTCTTAATACTATTCTGAAAGCCAATATGAAACTCATGAAGCCTGCATAACCAGTGCACTCGCAAACACGAGGGGTTTTTCGCGTTTGATAAGGGGTGCTATTTTTAGAAGCAGTCTATTTTAAAAGAATTCATCATACTTTTGAGCTGTAGTTGTCACAGGGGTGGGCCGATGTGACATAACGTGACAATATGTGACCATTTTTCATCTCAAAATAAAATGTGACAAATTGTGTGTATTTTACTGTTTGTGTGACAAAATGTGACAAATTCACAGGTAAATATTCTGACAAAATATGAACAAAGTCACAGAGGAGCATTAACTTCGTTTGAATGGAATAACGAAGTCGTGTTGCCAATTGTAACATTCATTATATGTGGTCATATGTTCATTGATTGTCATGTCCAGATCGTAGGAGTCACTGTGAATGTATGCTTCCTATAATGCACGCGCATGTATTTATATTTACACCACTGATCCGAATACAAAACAAAAGTAATAGTAATCGCTATAAAGCTGAGTGGCATGCATTCACTGAAAACAAAGTTTTCCTCTTTTCTGTGAAATAAGATGGTCTGTGAATTCACAGCGTGAAACATCTTTCGAGTGCGTGTTTATAATGCAATCATATTTGCCATAAGTAATGAATCATTAATAAATTTGAGACTATAAAAAGAAGCAGTTGTAATAAGACTACAAGGTTTGAGTGCAATTTTTTCATTTAAAACAAAGTTGAATATGTCCCGGTTTTACCTATGCTCTGTTTTGTTATTACCCCAAATCTCGAGGTAAATGTTGTACATCTTTAATGGCAATTTTCCATGGGAATGAAATGATGGTTTAACGTCGCTACTCCCCATATTGAAGGCTTGGACGGTGCTGACATAAGTCAAACTTTGATCTGGAGACTTGTGATCTTTTAGGACGGAAGCCCTTCCTCACTACTTCTAATGACACCTTCGGTGCTCGACCTACGGACCGAAAGATCGCTAGGCCAAGCACTTAACCACTGTGTCACGGAGACCACCCATAAGGAACAATATGATAATAATAATTAGTAAGAATTAATAAATTAACGATTTTTCTCGACTTTGTCCGGTTATAACCCCTTTTGATATATATGAGGAATATAACGTTAAATGCTTTACTTAAAAAATCAGCCTTTAAGACAAAATTGATAACTGTCAATCTTCTGCGCACCGGCATATGTCAAATTTTGGCCATGTCTTATCATCAACATGTGACAAATCTCGAATATCAAGATGTGACAAATTGTCTCACAGATCCAAACATGGCGGCCCACACCTGCTGTCAGAATGCGCTGTGGATGGAGAAAGTTTCGGGAGCTCCAAGCCTGTTTAACATCGAAGTCACCATCCATGTGAGCTACAGACCAGTTGTATGCAGCGTGTCCGTTAAGCAATGATTTATAGTTATCTGTCTTGGCCCCTGCTCTCTATTCATGAAAAGATACTGTAATCTGTGGAGATGCGCATGATACGTTGGATGTGTTGAGTGAGAAAGTCAGAGGTCTAATGAAGAGCTCTGACAGGAAATTGGGCTAGAGAGCATCTTAGATTCTAGATTGCGGGTCATGATTGCTACCGATAACAAGGTTGCTGGCCAGCGTGCTGTAGGATGTCAAAGAAAGACCTGGTGCAACGTGAGACGATTTGAGAAGTGTTGGTGCTCAAGAAGATGATGCATGCGATCGCCAGAAGTTGAGGA
The DNA here is from genome assembly GCA_907163375.1 of Prostheceraeus crozeri. NCBI lineage: Eukaryota > Metazoa > Platyhelminthes > Polycladida > Euryleptidae > Prostheceraeus > Prostheceraeus crozeri. The sequence goes on along the minus strand of CAJQUW010005949.1, from coordinate 29,814 downwards.
TAATCATCAAGTGGAAACCGTTCACCCTAGTCTTCTGGGGCCGTATGCTAGAACAACCCCTAACTTAGGATTTGTCTAAGTTAGGGGGAAAATCCTAGGTGGTATGCTTGAACGTCACCCCTAAGTCACTTAGGAAAAAAATCTTAGGGGATCGCTGGGGGTACCTAAGTTAGGTTAGGGAGTATTGGTATGCTGAAACAAAGTTAGGAAAAAATCCTAGGAATTAAATCACAAAATCTTGACGAAATCTAGGAGAACTTAGACCCGCCCCTAAGTCAGGAAATATATATCAATTCTTCAACAAATTTTATGTATGTACTAAATCAGTTAAACCAATTCAGTAGTGGTTTAGATTCACTGTTATCTAACAGGTATATAGTGCCTATGTTCATTTCCTAACAATTTTTGACGCTTTACCCTGTATGCAAAGTTTTTGATTACGATGACACTTATTATCTGTCAGATAATTATTGTAGGCTATCAATAAATCACCAGCTGGTTTAATACATTTTATTCGATCAGTTACACTGTTGAAAAACTAATGTTATACAGCTAAGCTTAGTATATAAATTGGAAGGCGAATTTGTTTACATAAGAAGAGAATAGCTGTCACAAAGAGCACTGTTCACTTCTGGTACTCCATCGTCCTTCATTTTTCTCTCAAGTAACTTAATTTCCAAGCGGAGTTTCTTCTCCTTCAAGTCGTAGAGGCCCATCTTTCTTTGATGTTCTATTTCCAAGAGCTCAAAATATTTAGATGATGTATCGTTGATTGGGCGCTTTCTCGAAGTCGTTGGGTTGAAGTTGGAAACTTGTTTATTGGTCTCAAGCTCATCAACATCGCTTGCGATTTCCGCAGGAGGATCGCTGGTGTCCATCCCATCAGGAATGGACGTCAGCTTTGGATTTTTCCGATTATATCAAGTATGATATTATAATTCGGGTTCCAATCCACTGGAGGTCCTCTGGTTTGCTTCTTATTGGCGTATGCCTGCTTGGTATCAGCCAACACCTTCTCATATTTCTTCTTGAGAGCTTCGATAGGACGATCTGGCCAGCCTGCCGCTGCGAGCTGCTCACGAATGTTCTCCCATGCTTTACTCTTACGGTCATGAGTAACGTTGGACGAGAATGCCGCGAAAAGGATATTCTTGCGGTTCAGAATTGCTCTAAGCAGCAGTTCGATTTCTGTTTGCTTCCAATTTGGAAGTCGTTTTTTTCTTTGCCCATGCTCATGGCCTACGGATACAACAGAAACTGATTGTCACTGCTTCGTGCGTATATTTCAAATGAAAATATAAAGTTGCACAGATATTGTTACTAACGAGTAACCACACGTTACTAAAAATAAGATGTAAGCAGCTGCGTTCTTTCTTTTTGACAAGTGTTACTTTGATGACTCACATATTGAAATGACAGTCACAAAATAATTTTGGATCACACTCGACAACAATCAGAAGGTTCTCATAGTCACTGCTGTTCTCATCTGCTTCTTGGTAATGGAAGAATTATTGGAGCTATCAACATTACATTATTTAAGTACAGGAAAATTGACAATTCCGAGACCACTACGGGACTACCAAAATCCACTGGACTATTTAGATGACATTGAATTTCGAGACCGATTTCGATTAACGCGTGAGATGTTTAAGGATATCCTAGAACTGATATCAAATAGATTGGATCATGCAAATCAACGTGGCAATCCATTACCTTCTTCACTGGAAGTTCTTATAACATTAAGAATTCTTGCAACAGGAACTTTTCAACTGACGATTGCTGATCTGCATTCCATCAAGCAGTGTACCGTGTCGAGGGTGTTTTGGCGTGTGATTAACGTTTTGATAGAATTTGCAAAGAAATACATCAAATGGCCTACAGACAGAGAAGCACAAGAACATGCATTGACTAATTTCAATTAGTATGATTTTCCCTGTGTAGAGACGGCACCCATCTGGAGATACAGGCGCCCCATCAATTTGAGGAGTCATACGTAAATCGTAGTGGTAATCACACTGTCAACGTTCAACTCGTCACGAATGGCCATGATTTGCTTATCATTGATTTAGTCGCAAGTTGGCCTGGCTGCACCCATGATGCGCATATTTTTCGTACAAGCGCCCTATATAGAAAGTTTGAAACCGGTGTGCTACCTCAATTACCTGGAGGTGTAATACTTGGTGATTCTGGATATCCTCTCCTAAAACATTTAATGACACCAATCACCGAGACGCCGATCACTAGTCAAGGAGAAATCAAATACAACAGATCACACAAGAAAGCCAGATGCACGGTTGAGAGGGCCATTGGGGTTTGGAAGAGGAGATGGCCTATTCAAAATTATATGCGCTTCACACCAACTAAGGTGTGCAAAGTCATAAGTCTGTGCAATGCTACACAATGTAGCTCGACGACTTCCAACTCCAGAAGATAGCGTGCTGAAGAAGGAAACAAAGATCAGAAATATGACTATTATGCAGGAAAATGATCCGTATGATCAATTCCCGGCGGAAACTTCGGCGAACGATAGAAAGGAACGCCAGCGAGAAATAATAAACAGATACTTTCTTTAATTTTCATTTTTTTATGTTGGACCTTGTATCGATGTTGAATTTCTAGTAATTTTCGTATACACAATATTATTTGCACTGTCACTCTAGTGAATTAAGTCGTTTTCAAAAATAATCATCTATATTGGAAAATAGAAGGTTGTATTTGACGACACATTATCTTGATTTAAGTTGACTAATCTCAATTCACGAGGAAGACTTTGTGTTGGTTTATGAGAGTATAAGAGTTTACATGTAATTATAGCATTATGAAAAGTGAAGCATGCAATAGTGATTACTCTAAATTTGCATTATTTGCAGCTCAAGGTATAAGATTGTATTGCCAAAGTATTCCAATATCAATAACACAGTTTATCTTTTTAATTAATGGTTTTTAATTATTTTTCACTCTTCCTATCTATAGATATTTTGACCATATTCTTTGATCATAGATTACTCTTGAACATTAGCAAATGCGAGTATTAAATTTAACATTTGAACTAATGATAAATTCAACCAAATGCTAACAGTTTTTGCAGTGAAAGTTCGTAAAAAATAAAGGTCTTTGTTGGAGGCTAATAATGGGTCGGATACGTCCTGTTATATTCATCATTGGTATTATAAGATTGAATCTACAATACTTGATGTGCGCTCCATTCTGATTGGTTGTTGAAATCTACCAGTACAACATCAATTCATGTAATAATAAATGCTGGTAAAACATTTTCTATATCTATGTTAGTAACTGGGGGCACCATCTTCTCAATAATGAGATGACGATTATAATGAAGTCTATTTCGTTTAATTTGATGCAGTATTAGCTGAGCTATCGCCAATTTCATGTTTCGACAACTTTTGTGTTGACGATAAGTCCACGGTATTCACTCATTAGTTGAGTAATTAGGACGTGCACACTTTGAGGATAAATGTATTATTCCACATAACTTTGGAACTACTGCATCGATTTTGATAAACGAAACGTTGTCTTCATCGTAACAACAAGATGAATACAACTGCAGTTCCAGTTTGTCGGTAACTGATATTTTTTCAATTTGTTTTTTTCACCGTCAATCAATCGCCGACTGCAGTTTGAGACACAATTCATTGTCAGGGTGTGAAAATGAACACAGCTGCAGCAGTCCGATGATCTGCCAATCAAGTGAACTTAGGGAGAGTCCCCTAACTTAGGGAATTGCTAGGGAACGTTCAAGCATACCGACTAAGATTTCACCTAGCGAATCCCTAAGTTAGGATTCTAAGATAAAAATCTTAGGAATTGTTCTAGCATAAGGACCCTGGAACACAAGGTCGTAAAAATGGATGAGAGAGAGTAAGTATGAACAAATGTGATGTAGATGATCACTTAATTCTGGATCAATTGAAATTTATCAGTGTAACAAAACGCTCTCCGTGCCCCGGGAAGTGCTTCCAGTATAGCGGAAAGAAAAAAGATGGCATTTATCAAGTATGGCTAAGTATTGCTTTAAAACGTTGGAAATATGCTGCACAAACACATTTAGCAGGTAACAAGAGCCAAAACAAGATAGAAGAAATAATTGCGTATTGTCAAATACTACCGATTAGTTCTATCTGATGTGTAGAAATTTTGAAAAATAATCAAAATTTCGATTTTTCGAAAGTTTTAAAAAATTAACTGCTTTACTTTGCTGAGAAATTTTCTCGGTCATGGATGAGTCTCCACTACCACCGGACGTTGTGCGGGATACTAGCTCTACACCATGTGTGAACATGAGATCGATATTCACTCCGAGGGCGGAGATACATATTATGAAAGGAAAACCTTTTTGAACTCCGTAGGGTAATTTTTTAAATATCCCAAAATGCTGGAGGTTGTTACAATGTATGCCAGGGAGAGATGTCAATATTATCGTGCCATGAGTGCCATATTTCAACATTGGCAACCATGTTCCTATGCATATTCCGGAATGAAGTGTTTTTCGACGTCTGCCCTATTGGTTTTTCAAGGCATGAAATGTTTTCCTTCCATATCTATTTCATTAAGCATTTCTTTGTTTTTTATAGGGCCTGTTATGGTGTGTTGCGATACGTCATGGAATCAGGTGCTAAGGGAGCCGAGGTTGTTGTTTCTGGCAAGCTCCGTGGACAGCGAGCCAAATCAATGAAATTCAGTGACGGCCTTATGATCCACTCTGGTTATCCCTGCATCGAGTACATCGATGACGCTGTGCGGCACGTGCAACTCAGACAGGGTAAGACAAACGGTTATGTGTAGGGGGCAGGAAAGTGATGTTATTTTATGCCATGCAATGCATGAGAAACTTCCGGAAATTCTGGGTGTATCTTCATAGGGTCGCGAGATATGAAATAGCAGAGGGGGGTAGCGCATATTGTTTACTTATCCTATATCCGTTATCAATTATGATAAGGGGTGCACCGCAAAGTGGTGTGACTTTGGACAGTTTTGAAGCTTATCTCGAATTTTATATTTGAAGTAGAAAAAGTATGAACAATATATCAAAATTTGCATCTGTGCAAGTACAATATGTTTACGAAGAATTACTACCATCACACATTTCTTACACTTGATTTTTTCTGACAATTCCAACTTTTGGAACTTGAATAGATCAAACAAACGATTATGAAAATGTCAACATGAAACACTTACATTTTGCCGTCTACTGTAATACAAAAGTGAGTCTTAGGAGTGTTCATTCATGCGTAACATCGTATTTTCTTTTGATCTCTTCGTACTTATCAGTAAAAAAATCCTGGAGTAACATTTTGCTGGTATGAATGGCTACGTAGCAAGCAGGTGTAGAAAGCCTCGGACGTCAAAGGTCTGTTTTACTGACAAAACGTCATTTTTACTGGGACAAGGAATGTCAGCATTATTCAATGGTTTTAGTTACTATAGTAAAGCACAGTTATGCCGGCTTATGTACTGTGCAAAGTTACCCCCATTTTCAGGGTTGGCAAAAACCCACGATGGGTTTTTGGGAATTTTTTGACCCCGAGGTCCGATACTTAAGAAAACGCAAGTGTTTAAAGGGAGTTGACATTCCATGTTTTGCTACAATGTTAGATAATGAGTTATTGTTATCAATATAATAATACGTGCATTCAATTGTCATAATTGTTGGTATTGTAGTTATTAATATTATCATCATTACTATTATTATTAATATTATCACTATAAAGAGGCAGGCCTATATTATAAGTCGACCTTTCAATTTGAGAATTGATGACCCTGATGTCCAGGGTGCGATTTGTACTGTTTTTGTTCATGTGTAATTTGAGAAAGTCGATAAACGACGAAGCCGGTCATCGCTACTAGAGATTTTTTGCGTGGTAGACTACTGAAAGGGCGAGCGGCACTTTGTCAGGCATCTCCTGACCCATAATAATAAGTTAAGTCTATAAAGGAGGTATGTTATAAATCGACCTTTCAATTTGAGAATTTATGACCCCGATATTCAGGGAAGCGTAGGAGATATTGTAAAGAGGGCATTCTGTAGATCTATTTAGATATGAGGTTAGATGATGAGTTATAATTATTGTATCATCATGCATGTAATTATTCATTTTAATGTTTATTAAAAGGAGGGCCTGATTATTTATCATACACATCGCTCGACATTCCTTCTATTTCGCGTAAATGTTGTGCAACGTAGCTACATGTTGCTTAACTGCTGTTATGTGCTCATTGCGTCATATAATATATTGCCTACATGTCATGTACATGAGTAGAAAGTAAAAAGATAAGATTATTTTGTTAAAAAACAATGGTTTCTAAAAAACAAAACGAAAACAAGAAACTCGTATTCCCATACCGTACGTCTCGACTGATTATATGTGAGAGAAATCAGATGAACCATGTTATTTTAAGTTTCAGTTTCAAAACATTATTTGATAGAATTAATTCTAATCGATGTGATATGTCTCACTGTTCATATTTTCCATCTTAAGTCGGTTAAAGGGTGTATGAATTGATCAATAATCCGACTTTGAATTCCTTTTTGCTAACGTCGATTGACAATGAAAATCAAAAGAAAGTTCTAAAAACGTAGCTTGAATTCGCATTCGAGGTGTGGCTTTTCATGGCTAGATGCGTGAATTAGCCCTAACATAAAAGTTGCTGCTGACTGGTTGGTTCCCCTGACTTCTCACACGCTTAAATTACAGGTTAAACGTTCGCAAAATCACAATAAAAGGCATCCGGTAAGTAGAATCGAGTCAAAATCGAATTCCTCGACATTATCGCTCTTGTCGAGGCTTCTATATACTTTGACCAATTTCTCCACCTTAGAGTTTGACAATCTGTTTCGCAGTTTAGTACGTTGAGAAAATGCGTTCGACTAGTTCCGTCATGTACCAAAAATCCCAAACAAGCCAGAACCCCAAAAATCCCATTACCCAGTTGGTTTTTGACCAACCCTGCCCATTTTGCCCAATATCCGTGGGGTGACTATGGACAGGCATTTTAAATAATTATTATATAATAATAACAGGCAGTTTGAATAATTATTTTGACAAGTAATAGATTCAGAACATAATTTAGGCAATTCAAGTGTACTACTCGGAGATTGTATATTTCATTACTATGATATGTTAAATAGCGGTGCCATTTTTAAAGTTCAATTGTACGTGGGTGGGGAGTGTGAATTAAAATTAAATTTTTTAATAATGGATTAAATGTTGCAAGAATCTCAAATGCCATGGAATTTTGGCTTGTGTATCATATTATCATATTCCACAATGATCAATCGCTCAAAAGTGCAAAGAAGGCCTACATGATTTAAAGATTTCATTTCCTACATTATCTGACAATATTGCCTTGTTTTTTTTCTCAACGCGTATCGCAAATTGAGTGTTTTGGCAATATGAAAGGTAAAGTATTTGAAGGGACCGCAAAAATTCATTGAAATAACTGGTTTTGTAATAAGCGAAGTTGCATTAAGACAGATTCGACTGTATTGCTTATCGGTCGATTGCCGATTAATCGATAGAAGGTGGCCGATTATTCAGTTTAAATTCGTCTGAAATTGACGCTTTCGATATGCCGAAGCATCGACAATACTTTCAGTTATCGTAATAGATTAAAAAAAACTTCACTTTACAAACTCGTGTACACATAATATGTCCATGTTAATCAACGATGAAGATAAGAATTACGAAGCTTGCACGCACAGATTATGAAAGAATTGCTTCGACGCAAAGTGCGTACTTAAGGTATTAAAAAGCGACCGGATGATTAGGAATTATGAAAAACTATTTCTGAGAAGACTGGGTAATTTTCGAAGTATTTTACTGGCGGGATGAGATGTTGATAACATGGGAATTTCCTTTTCGGGTGCGAGTCATAACTACGACTTCAAAAGCACGCACGCCTTGCTTTAGCATATTTCGATTTTACGAATGCGCATATTTGCGAATATGAACTCTGCGACTGGACTATTGCGACTTGATAGCCGGGTGTCTAGCCAAGGCATTACACCCTCAACATCCACATTATAATCTATGACAAAACCTTTCGAGATACTCACTTCGCTATGGCAATTATCGTAAAATGGAAACTCTGACCCAGCGTTTCAAATCATCATTCGTGAAACTAGCTAATTTTCACTTGTTTTTATTTTTCTGTCACTTTGTGTGTACTCAACACTTCTGAGTCTTGCTTGAAATGCAATAAAGCCATTTTTGAGACACATCGGTCTGCCACATTCATTCAAAAATTTTTTTTTGACTGCAGACCTTTTAGCTCATGAATGCTCGCATGCCTATATTCTGAACAATAAAACATCCTGAGTGGATCTTGAAATATGATCACTGATTATTCAAGCATAATTTGCAAATGCAGTGGACTCCAGTGGTCGGGCCGGCTGCGAAAATATTAATAAAAATGAACTCCATGTGAATAAAATGGGCGTGGTCCTGCGAAAAATGAAGTCCTGTTATTTGTGCATTTAATTCTATTAATTATTTGTGCATCAGTTCTATGTTTTAGAAGTCGCCGGTGGCTCCGTAGAAAGAAGCCAATGATCTGTTCCAAACTTTTTAGAAGTGGATGCTGCGAAAAATTGAACACATTTTTTTGAACGAAAAATTGAACACGCCAGATGTGCAGAAAAATCAACTTCATCTGACGTTTGAACATATACTTTTACAGAATTTTCGCTATAGTGATGCAAAGTCCATAAAATCTCCGAATCTCGAGGCATGTACAATGAAATTCGCGAAGAAACTGTCATCGATATCCATTAATGGAAATCCGACAATAAGCATAAAGTCGACTCTTGATATAAGCGACACCTTGGGACCGGGTGTTGTCATCGCTTGTATCGAGAGCTAGCCACGTATCTATCAATTCTGCAGGGACCAACCTGCCGTGTTGCTTATATCGAGAGTCGACTGTATGCTATAGGGCTAGGATGGACATGCACATTGAAAACATCATTATACGCGGTGGACACTCGTTGCCATGACCGCAGTACCTAAGGAATAATGACTCCCTGTGACTGACAATTTAGGGTTGGGTACAGGTCCCTTGTCAATGTTCTTTGTAAAGATTCACGGTTGCTATCCTTTGATTAAATTATCTAGGAACCGAATCAGCAATTATTGCATGTTTCACTAATTTCACAATCGATTCTGCCGCACAATATCAATCACAGACAGTCTCCGTGAAAGTATGTCGTTGGCCAATCATCATTCCAACACTTGTTTAAAATTGCAAAAGAAGAATGATGAATGAACCGACAGGTGACCATCAGAAAAGGTTTTTAAAAAAGTAGCAGAAAGAAAAGGAAAATAACTTGATGAAAATGAATTCAATGCTCGAGAATATATTGAGAGATAAGAGAAAGAGATATCGGAGAAAGGAATGTAAGCCACTAAGAGCCTCCGTCAAGTGCAGAAATAATGCAGTCAAAGCAGTACTTCTGCATACGACCAAGATCTTGGATCGAAACTTGTTGTCCACCAATACTAATTTAAGCATATCAAAGCACATTTTTCCTGCAATATTGATGGAAGACCAAGCAAGACTGCTGTGGGAGGAGACGTCAGAGGAAGAAGAATATCATATCTAGTTATATTTCAAGGTTATCATTAAAAGTATTGTTGCATCCATACGAATTAAAATTTCTGCATGCACGTCATCCATCCACTCTTTTGGTTCGTATTTATTTATTGCTTTCCTCTTTTGATGAGAACTTCTACTTTCTATTCATTGGTGAAGAATTTTTCCTTTTCTTGTGACCCTTTTGTCTACGCTTAATAGCAACTGAAGCAGATCCTGTCTTAAATTAGTGACACAATTTAAGTTGTTAAGTTTTTGTAGTTGGTTTAATTGTAAGATAGGTGATTTTTGTTCATGTTTGTTACAAGCACCTAGCACATGTAATTGCTGAAAAGATTTGGTAACAATATGCCAGCTTAATAATTTACACATGAACAAAAAATGCTCGTCAGAAGCAATCACTGATGACAGTTATTGCGAGCTCATATAATCAGATTTTCACGAAGAATCTTCTCCGAGGGTCATCAGTGACCAAGCGCAGTTGCTTTCGGAAAATCTCTCTTGTTACAAGTGATAAGCTTCCGTTTGAATTAGTGCGTTGTAGCTGTATCAAAATTTGCGGAAATTGCATGCAACCTATAGTTTCTTTAGGAAGATCTTGGGCTTTCTTGGTCAAGTTTTAATAAGAGCGGCGACCGACCTGCTTTATCATGAAATATGATGCCATAATTCGCTGTTGTTAGTAGGCCTGCGAAAATTCAGCAGAGCTGCGAAAAAATGGGAAAATGTCTGGCCCGACCACTGGTTGACTCTCGATGTAAGCTACAGAACAGGTTGGTCCCTGCCAGGGTTGGTCAGATCCACGTGGATTTTCATTTATCCACGTGGATGTGGGATAAATGTGGATCAATGCAGGTAATGCAATCTAGTGATAGAAACCAAGCGTTCCATATATATTGTCGTCATTCTGATTAGTTTTCAAAGCGGTTTATGCTCGCATGAAGTGCATGTTGATCGAAAACTGAAGTTCACTCATGCCTTTCATTCAAGCAATGCGAGGCATAGCTTCTTGCCTCGACTGCCGCTAGCGGAGCTGTGTCTGTTGGTGTGTCGGTGTCGTGGAAGTAAGGATGATGCCGACACATGCCTGCATGCAGAAAGCACATGAGCTCACCATACGACGTACACATATAGATCAGCCCTTTTGTCTTTTTTCTTGCCTTGACAGTCCACTCTGAATAATGGCAATTGCGTATTACTACTTAAGAATTTCAGAGAGCAATCTCATTGGCTGATATTTTTGGATCTTACACATCATCACACTGACGGCTAATTGCCAAAGAGGTTTGATAGTCTATTATTAGTTAGTCTAGAGAGCCGACGAGCGTGCGAATCAGTTCAGGAAAACTGACGCACGACGGCGTCATCAATAAGGGGGCAATAAACACAATAAGAACATCAGCGGAGTTGCTGTCGACTCGATAAGCGATACATGCATTTTTCTGCATGAAAATGAATACGGTAATTGTCGTGGATATTCTTTAGAGTACTTGTACTTGAAGTGAAATTCGAGGTACTTCAGGGATCCTACTTGGTCTCACTGCCTCGCCGTCGCCCTGGAAGTGACACTCAACAATGAGGAAACAAAAATCTGACTGACGCGGGCCGATGAAATGCATTAGTGCGCTCTAGTTTTGCGATAGTTTTGCGCTCTACATGTATGTAATAAATATTCGGCATGAATTGAATTTTGAATGATGATGGAAAAACCAGGTCATGAAATTCAGAGAAACTAACTGCTGGAAACTGTTTGAAAAAATATTACACACAGTCGCATCTCAAATATGAAATGAAATTAGAACATCATTGAGTTATAGTAGCTACAATAGACCTTGCTTTTTTTATTTTTCAGAAAGCTGACTGACACAACCTTCATAAAATGTGCTTTCTAATTGATCCACATAAAAATCCCGGAACCGGGATAAATGGGTTCTTTTATCCACGTGGATCCCTCCACGTTCGGACCGGGAGGGATAAATGGACTGACCAACCCTGGTCCCTGCCGAATTGATGGATATATGAATAGCTCTCGATATAAGCGATGACAACAGCCGGTCCCAAGGTGTCGCTTATATCAACAGTCGACTTATATTCAGATGGTTACTAATTTGAAATAAGATCGACCTGGGATAGGCCCATGCCTAATTGCTGTAATTATCTGACTACTTTTGAGGTCGAGGTTGCACCTCTTTTTTAAATAAATGTATTATACGGCATTCAAATATTTTTTTAACTTGTATACAGCTGAAGTTTTCCGGAAAGACACTAATGATGAGAACTTCGCCTACTTTCTGTGATGTAATGTTGATAACAGTAGTCATTGCACTTTACCTAATTAACGTAGATAAAAATTTTAAGTGAAAAATTTCGTCGTTAGGAGGACTGCTCACCACAACTGTCGACACGCTCTTTCGTATTGATTATTTCATACGCGTTGTGGAATTTAACAAAACCATTGAGAAAGTGTAGGTTCGTGACTACAGTAGTACAATCTAACAATATCTGTTCATCTGTGTGTTATCTGTGCTCACTGTCCAACATTCATCTGCTCCACATTATTCGCCTTTATTTGCAGGTGTCCTGGGAATCAAAGTTAAAATCATGTTACCTTGGGATCCCACTGGTAAGATGGGTCCAAAGCGACCATTGCCAGACAACGTCAATATCTTGGAGCCAAAAGAAGAACCCATCCCTGCACAACCATACAGTGAACCTAAAGGAGGCTCTATAATGGATGCACAACCCATGCCCGTCTGAACTTGCGCATAGATACTTGCTGTAAATTGAATTTCAAAAAAAATTTCGGATTATTTTTTGTTTTTTCGTGTCCTGATTGGATGTAAAAATTCTCTTCGAAATCAAATATTGATCCCATCTGTGACACACTATTGTTTATTTTAACCGAGATTTGAATGGTTCCAGGTCAAAATGGACAAACTGTAAAGGGAAAGCCGCAAAATATAATTTTGATGCTAGAAACGTTTTCAGCAATGTCTAAGAGCTAGGCTCTGTTAAAATTTAGGCTGAAAACTCAATAGCCAGCCACTGACATTTTGAAAGTTGGTCTACTTCCACGAACTCAGTGGCTATTGACTTCGCGGTTAAAATTTCAACAGAAACCTAGGTTTTCGATATAGCTGAAAGCGTTTCTGCTATCAAAATTATATTTTGTAGCTTTGCCTTGGACATTTTCAATTAACGATTGTCCTGCCCCAGAAGTTTTGCTCCACCTGCCAAGCAGGGTCTGCTTTCACCCTCATTGCTCTAATGCATTGTTATCATCTTGATGCAAACAAATCGACTCAATTTCATACAATAACAAGTTTCAAAGTTTAGAAACTGATGACTGAAAATCATTCATGACACTCAAACTGCAGTCCCGTTTGGGTCTGCCATTTGCAGGATATTGGAAAGAATGATGTATAATTTTAGCATATCCATGTCAGTACTAAAATTCAGTTTGATGATGCTAATTAAGTCGCGTTCTATGAATTCAACAAAACTATTACACTGAAACCAATTACATGACTTACAAATGTTTGTATTAGGGTACGTGTACCTCGAGCTCGTATCAAGCTGCAAAATCTTGGATCTTTAATGAGATCACTATAATTGCATCAAATATGAGCTGATGGCATGCTGGACTAGAATTCCAAACAAACTGGTCTACACTAATAGGCCCATATAAATCTGAAGACTATCATCAACAGCAAACTGAATCCAATTATAATCATTGCATGTGAACGATGTTGAGGCACTGGTCAATTGAGAGAATGGAGACAAGCGAATTCGCTGTCTTCTACTGAAATCTGTATTGGTCAGGCTGATGCGTGCATGAACGTATTCAAGGGCGTTGAGTTGCATATGCATGAAGTTTCGCCTCCGATTGCAAATGTTAATTAAGCCTGTACATTCTAGAAACATTTTTCATTTTTTTTCGATTGGTCATATCAACCGATTGACCACGTTGTAGGAAATTACCTGACTTGCGCATTTTTGGCACCAGAAGCGATGAATACTATTTTTAGATAATGATCGGTTTCTCAAGCAAAGGTCACTGGTGTTACCGGCCAAAATACAGTATGCAGGCCTACGCACTGCATACAACTGTAAAATCGACATTCTTTCGAAAGCGCACTAAGACAAAGAGCCTATTTTGAAAATTTATTGTTGCCCTAGAGGGCCCCTGACATCATTTATCACCGGGCGTCCACACAAAAGTAACTAAACATTTTCCACTGGTCGGGCCATGTAGGTCTACATTATACGTAAGCGTAATACAAGCATCATCTGGTAACATCTATCTACATGCACACCTTCATCATGCAAACGTCAGCTTTTCCATATGACCTTGACATTTTAGCCTAATGCCCCTTAATTCTAGAGTACGTTCATGCTGCTAAATTAACTACCAACCCACTATCGCGGAGAGCCATTGAACTTTGAAGATAATTTTTTTTCATTGCCTATAATACCGGTATAATTTCTCTGCCCAACTTTCTAGATGTTAATGCCTTAATGAAAGTGACAAATTAGAAACCAAGTATATCTAAGTCTAGAACCAAGTATAGAATCCAAGCCTACCTAACAAGGAATTTTTTACCGAATAATTTTTTGTATACTTTCCACGATTCCGACAGTCCTGATAAGGAGAAACACGATCAAAACTAGGCATCCTACTTGCCGACCAAAAATAAAATCAGAAATATTGTCCTAAATCGAGCATCATCCTGATAAGAAAATAAAGTTTTGGTGATCTCAACGTCCTAAACACAAAGAACAGGAAATCGCCAGCTGCACGGTTTTGAGTCCAAGTCTCTTTTTCCGTCAATTACATGCAAGCATGCCGGCACGGGGTGGGCAGGGTGGGCAAAGCCCATGCTGCCCTTTTCACAGGGTGGGTAGGGTGGGCAATGCTGCCTTTTTACAGGAGGGGCAAATTCCTTTTCACGGGATGGGCAAAATTCTTTAATTATCTATAATACGCTAGTATATTGCCCTTTTTCAAGTACGCTGTAAGTGACTTCAGTTAGGATGTTTCCTTTAGACAGGATGGATAAGTTAATATGTGTCGCCTTTTGGTTGACAGAGTGGGCAAGTTGATCAACATAATTGCCGTTTTGTAGGGTGAGCAAATTGATCTATTTTGTCTTTTTACATGGTCGGCATAAGTTATTAATGTGCATGTTGCCTTTTTTACGAGTACAAGGTGGGCGCGTGTTTCTATGTTGCCTTTTTGCGCGGCGGCCAAGTTATTCTACTGTGTCCTGCATTTTGACAGGTGCAATTTGCCATTGTGCAATTTATAGAGGATGGGCAAATAGAAACAATGCTGACTTTTCACAAGGCGTGGGCAAGTCTGCGGTCACATTTAAAAAAGAGGTAATGTCAGACAGTGGGAGTCGAAAGTCGAAAGAATAGTGAATCAATTGAGGGACACTTTTTTGATCGCTAGCATTAAGTGCTCATACGACGTGATCTGTATAATGGAGAATATTTCCAGGACTACTCAAAGATCTGATGTTAGTGCTCAAGAAGCGAATTTCGTCATCAACCTTGCGAAGCAACGATTCAAAGAAATGTGCTGCAATGACGAAGCTATAAGATTAGCATACTAGCTAGTCATGCAGAAAAGCTACAAGCAGAATTAGGGGATGAAATGACAGATAGCATCATGGAGAGAAAGGAAAAGAGAAAAAGAAAACTGCCAGAAATATTGCCCGAAATCACAGACCTGCCTGATATTGATACACCGGATACAACGTTCTAATCTTTTTCCAGAAATATTTTGATTTGATCAATTTGATCGACGGAGCAATGCAGAGAAGATTCTCCAAAATGATTTGAAAATATTAGAAGATATTGAAATAGCCCTGATAGACTCTGTAAATGGCAAGCTCGAGAACGAATCATTTGACAAAATATTTCCAATTGTGTCCAGAGTAATGAAGCTTCAACAATCTCGCAAAGCAGAATTTGAAGAAGAACTAAAGGGTTTGCCAGTCCTCCTCAAAATGAGAAATGAACAGATGAAACCAAGAATAAAGACGGTTACAAAGATATCAACAATTTGTGATATATTTAACGCAATGCCAATGACGAAAAAAGCTTGCAAAATTACCCACGACTTGCTGAAATATTATTACACAGTACCCATGAGCTCAGCGACAGCGGAAAGAAGTTTCAGCGCAATGCGACGCCTGAAAACATGGACCAGATCCAAGACTGGACCAAACCACCTTAACAATATCTTGTTTGCAGTATTGCATAAGGATTACATAGACGATGTTAATATCCACACCGTTGCTGATGAATTAATCAAATTCAATGAAAAGAGACTCTCATATCCAGACATATCAGAGACATTTCTGATCTGGCTCTTGTTTTTCTTGTTTATATCATTAGAGTTATCACAGAGGTTTAGATTATATTGTTTGATATTTTGTACATAAATAGATCATAATGATTTGATCAAATATTTTATTTTTGAATATTTTCCGTATCAAAGCTGGATACCGGTGTCGTGAATAATAATAACCTTACAGTTAAGTACACATTAAGAATATCAAGTTTAAGTCACTGCACGTAAAAGTGTATATAGAACCTACAATATATGATTCGAGTTCGGTTATATCACATTGTCATATTTTTAACTTCTCCTTATTCTATCCCGCTGCTAAATCTTCTCAGGGTCCGGTAAGGGGCCCTTAAGGGTATCAGGGGTATTTTTGGGCAACCATACTTTTTATCTTTTCTGGTTGGAAGCACTGATCGCTGCATGATTTCTCCAGAAAATTGCTTAAAAGCTCTATTTTTTAGCAATTACAGCTTTTTTTGAATCAGGGGTAGCTTCGGGTTGGCTAAGGGCTAGGGTTAGCTCAGGGCTGCCTCAGGGCATTTCACACATCAGGGTTAGCTAAGGGCATGATACGGGTTGTTTCTTTCAAATGTTTTATAGGAAAAATAGGCAGTAACAGAACTTTCCCATTGCTATTAGAGGATGTTCGCAGTAATGAATATCAACATCAAGATAATTGAATTGAGCAGCAAAGCTCTGATTTACAAGAAACACATCAGGATATTTATGTCTCTAAATAGCGCTATGGAAAACATGGTGCATGAATTCGCAAGAAAGAATATAAAATCGACTTAACCAAGCAACTTTATGCTCTGTTTTGAACGATTGGTATGATCAATCTCTCACATTTTGAGAATAACATCGTTTGAATAGACTGTGCGAAGAATTGTTTAAACATCCTAAACAAATTGATTGAACATAAATGATGACATTTTTTTTAAAATTAGGGGATCTGCAGCTGGTGCTGAATTTTCAATCACAACGGCATGCACATGTATAGTACGCTGACATTCGGCTTCTACGTGTGAAGCATGTCATCCAGAAATGATTAGAAAAGGGTCAGATACATTTGGGACTAATTCATTCGCGATGTTGAAGGTAGATTTTGATGATGATTGATGTAGATTTTTTATGAAGGTGCTATTTGATATGACCAACGTGCGATCAATATAACGCATTGTTAGAAATTAAGCGTTTATTATTGATTCTCATTTCCCATCAGTTGATCAGTGAAAAAACCGACTAAAGCATGTCACTGTTGTGAAGAGGACTTGGTTATTCAATCATTTTGATGATGGCAATTGTTTTATTAGGTTAGTTAAATTTCGGTCTCTTGGAACATCAGAAGCAGAGAGCTCTCCTTGTAAAGTATGTCAAAATTGTAGTCGATTCTCTTCCACATCAATCATTTTTCTTTTAATCATTTGAAAAGTTGTCTAAATCTCATTCCTTTGCTTCCTTTGTCTTCATTTAACAACATAGCTACAGTTTGACCAGTCAATTGTTCGCATCTTAAGTTTTAACCCGATGGTAAGCTGGACGGCAAGAAAAGGATGCATCACAGCTGTCGGCCCGGATTTAGAATTTGTGCTGGAGGTTTATTGCAACTATCAATTTTATACAGGCCGATAGACCAATCAGGAGTCCCATTGTGACTCCGTCTTTTTTGACTCTAACATGTGCCTATTCAATAAGATAATGAATAGTTGGTTGTGTTCTGTTGGTATTTGTGATCACAAGTTGATGTGCGTAATAAACCTTTCAGAAATATTTACTTGATAAAAATGTCATGCATTATGTTTAGAAACGCGGCACTATTATAAACATTAAAAACATCAAAAGATGAAATGCGCTATCTGATAAAGAAACTTTTTTAAGAGTGAAAGGTCCGAGTTGTTAGAAGAGATGCATTCAGAGTATAAAGTTGTTCTGAGTGCATGGAAGTGTTATTGAATTTCGAATTCCATTCAACATTAATGCTGTCATTAATTTCGGTAAACATGAGGCACACAAGATGTAATTTCTCATTTTCGAAATCATTGTAGTTATTAAACCACTCTTTTCCCACGGGTTACTGTCGTACAACGCTAGTACGATACCGAGAACTTTTTCCATAAGTTGTTCCCGTGAACTTTAGTACGTTTTCAAAGTTCAATCACTCGTAGTTGGGTGCACTTTTTGTTATTGTTGATGAACAACCATTAATCAGATATCTATGCTGATGAAGCAAATCTGTTTTGTTGCGAAAAGTTGTTTACTTCTTTTCTTGGTGACTTACGTAATCCTGGCGTGCTCGTATTATGTAACTTTTTGTTATTGATCATGCAGTCCTATATAAGCGACTGCACGATAGCAATAAACGTCTCTCGTTTTGGTATTGACTTGTTCTCTCTGATTTTCGCGGTGTTGACTGACTTACTGTCTGTATATGTGGTCGTCGCAGGCTTTCGAAGCACACCTCTATAATTGGACTCCGTCGGTTGACATCCCGTGGGTCTTAGGAAGCAACTTACCTCTCCAAAGCGAGCGAACACACTAGCCTTCATTCACATTATAATAACCAACACTCCGGCTCTTAATAAAAAACAGTTAGCACATTCTTTAGGACATTAATAAATCACACACTTAGATTAAATAATTAATAACGCATACACACACAACAGTTACTGTCAATGCAAGGCATACAGGTACGGAATTGCAAGTCATCCACTTCTCATTCTTTAGCGATGAATGTGAGTGAACTTTATTTGTATTGAGGAATAGCGGCAATTACTGTGGTTTTTTAACCTGGTAGAGGTGGAGCTGCGACCCCACTGTGTGCAACAGCTTTATGTCAGCACAATGCAATTGATACCTGTTTCAAAAGTTAAATCGTCAGAGCGGCGATAAATCGGTTTCTTTTAATAGTGTAGCGACAATCAGTGTAGATGTGGAGATGCTGCATGAAAATACTATAAATAATGTTCAACTTGATAACTACACACTTTTCTCTAGACTTAAATTTACCTCACGTGTATGCATGGACTTAGTGTAGGAGGCCTAGAGTTCTTGTGTACCATTCTTGAACTCCACGAGTTGAATGCTGTGTTAAATCGTATTCATTATGGTGGACGTTACGAATTCACCTTGCCCGACGATGCAATCCATGGGTTTCAGGCAAGAGGATGGCGAGCTCCCTCCACACCGTGATTTTGGCGATTTTGCCTTTTTATTCCCATGTAGCCTACACGCGCGTCCCTGATTTCTCCTGTGAGTGGAGCATCACACACCTCTCCTTATTGAGGTTTCTACAAGCTATGAGTGAAGGTGTTGACTGATGCTAGTATCAAATGAAATGTAGACATGAGGAATGTCAATTATTGAGGCAACGGTACTCGGAGGAGTTTTGTCGCATTAACTACAGCTTTCAATCCCAAAATCCCGGGTCTTCCCCTCTCCATTGGAGATTCTTCAAAAAAGGGGGCTAGGTTTACTATTCTTATCGAAATTCTAGCATTGGTGTCTCACGTTAACATTATAGACACAACATTTCTAAAAAGCTTGCTTGTACTGAATAACTGTTAACAGACGTATTCAAAGTTGAAAGATCTTTGGACGAATTGGGAATAGTAGTCTTGACCTTGCGTCTCAGATGAAAGCATGGTGAATGCAAATGAATCACTGTGTAGTCCAAAACACACGCAGAAACAAAAGGGAAACATATATAGGTACTCTTCGATGCAAAAATTTCAAAAATCTGCAGGACAATCAGATCTGTTGTTCTGAACACTTTAATAGAAATATTTGAAGTATCGACTTGACAGAATCTGAGCTTCATACTATATAAAAGACTGGCGATGTATAGGAGGAATGACTCTCAAAATCCCGGCTTCTTCAACCTTTAGGTTGCGGCGCCTCAGCGCGTATTTTATATGTGTATCGAATTTCGCTGACTAGAATTAGCTCTTGTCGAGACAGCAAGACAACATGAGGATGGACATTGAATTCTGCCACAATGGGTAGGTTGGTGGGCTACTTCGGGCCAATTGCATTCATCATAGGGCGTGCACGATTAAGTTCGGGATGATAACTGAACGGCAGAGCGATAATCATGGACTTTTGAGGGATTTTTGCATGAAGATTTTCATTCAAATTTAGGACTGATCGAAACACAGGAATTTTTAGAATATCTTCAGATAAACCTAGTCTACATGCACATTATGCATTGAAAACTACTAATCTAAATTCGAAACGACTTCCTTATGTCATTCTCAATAATTCAGAACTGAATTCTTCCATAGACTGAGATTTTCATAATGATCATAAATGCTGGTAAAAAAGTTATTTGTATAAATACATATTACTCAATGTTTTTTCGCCGGAATCCTAGTTCTATATTTTGAACCGCTAGCCAAGTTCCGGATTCTTTGGTCGTTGAAGATTTAATTATTCGGTCAGGGCGGCCCCGACTAGTTTTTTATCAGTATTTGGGCCGAGGGGTCTATCTGATTCAAAATTTAGTAGCCATCTGAGTCTCTTGCAGCCGTTGCTAGATAATAGTTGTGAATACATATTTCATTTTTCTCTATCGATTTAGTAGGAGCAGGTGTTAGTTTTGAAGCAGTATGATGCATCTGTCAAAATTAAATGCATACTATGGAAATGTAGTTCCAAAGTTATTATTACGGCTATGGGAATAAATTATTAATTTTTTGGCTGTACGATTTGGGCATATATTATATAAAGCGTAAGTCATCTGATATTATGTGTTAAGTTTCAAGAATGTGTCATTCAGTAGTTTCTCTGAAAATTTTTATTTAACGATAACATCGGTAATATACAGCAACTTATGCTCAGTAGTATCAATCCAAAAAGGAAGGAAAAGATATTTGCATGAAGGATCTGATCGATTAAACACCCTCTCTGTAGATGGAACGTATTAGCAATTCAGTGAGTAATGGGAATATTACACTAAGGAATAGGCTATATAATAAGGCTCACCCATGACACCTGCGCGCTTCGAACCATTCACCGGGGCAGCCCAGAAACTACAATAATGAATCTATTTATGCAAATAATTGACAGGAATGCATTTTAGGGACAAACTTCAGGCGCAATCGATCATTCAAAATTCCCATGACTATTTACAATTTTACATAGCATCGCATACTATTAGTATAGGCTGTCATTTTATTAGCTTAAACCAAAACTGTATACCAAATTTTTTCGATAGTTCAATTTTGTTTTTTTCTGTTTGTATCATGTATTTTTATTCAGCAAAATGACAAAATACACGTTATAGATTAATTACCAATCTTGGCAAATCGCGTCTCTCGTTAGTCGGCGTTGGGCCGCGCACCGGTATACCTATAACAGAGAAACAGCCAAGGATGCTTAAACACTGCTTAAACCTCTTTGGAAACATCCTCACTGCCATGATCACAAGGTAAGACGCGGTTCATTTTTCTGTGCAGAAAAGTAATTTAGAGCTATTTTGCAGACCACCCAGGACATCTCGACTTTTATTCGCTTTTTCGAAATATGCCTGAATTTTTGCTTTTTACGTAAGTGGCATTCGTTTTTTTCGCTTTTTTGGTGGTAGCAGGAAAATAGCGTTTCATAGTACAGGCCTTTTTCACATGTTTGACAACGCAAACTGACTTTTTGTCATGTTACCCTTTACTTTAGTCATGCTACATTCATCCATGTTGTTCACAATTGAATGCATTAACTTGAAGATTGTATAATCTTCATCTAATAGCTGTATGTATATAGGAATTCCCCTTATGTTCCCTTATTAGCAAAAAAAGTCATGTAGCAAATTCTTGGAAGGCAAAAAAGGCCTTGTCGTAGTGCGTTTCCGGTAAAATACACAAGCTTTTACAGTAATTTTGAGGCCCTGGAGGCTAATAGCTTTTACACGAGTTGGAATTGATCGCAGCGTGAAAAGTACATGCTAAAGATGATATGTCATTGAATTTATCAGTCAAGAAATTCGAGGACATTAATCCCATGGCTGGCTTGCCTGATACACAACGGGAGGCCTGACTAACGAGTTTTCTTAGAAGATTGATGTTGGATTAGTGAAACAAAACGGTTCAGTTTATGAGAATGGAGTGAAGTTTGCATTGCATAATATTGATGTAATGATTGAGGCCTAAGAAATTGAGATGATAATATACACAAATGGACTATTTTTTGTTGAATTTTTCATTGTAGTGTCAACTTTTCACTGTGACTTTCGTTGAAGTCGTATAACTAAACTAGGACAAAAAGTTGGTGTCTATATAATCATTTTAGCATCTACTGATGAAGACCAATAAATATTGATGTCTGATATGATCGGACATGTGATAGCCCATTTTCTTATAACCACCTGAAACTTTCTGAGTTATAGATTGATGAATACTAGATCTACAGGTTACAAGCACTATTTTTGTAAAATAATTTGACCACCGTTTACATTCCTGCAGTCATTACCGATTACGTCATACACAGTGGCGTGCGGTGGTCTCAAGTGGTGGGCATGCGATATATTTTAGGGTCTACCATAGTGCATGAAAACATGTATGCCTAATCTATGTGTACATGCTGCATGTTAACAAGGTTATATGTTTCATGTACATGATCAGCTTATCACCAGCTAATACTTATTTTACTTTCCAACACATTCATCTACATGTAGAATTCACAAAACAACTTAGTATTATACATTGCAGATATATTCTGTATAAAATCGGAAAATAAAAATCATTTTAAAGATTACGATCCATTCTACCGAGACTTCTTGAATAAAGTCATTGATGACAGTGTCGTAGAAGACGGCAGGAGTTGTCCTGAAATTTATTCAACAAACTCCTTCTCGATGGCAATCTCTCTTCACCTTGGATGGTCTAGTTTGTATTGTGAAGAATTGATCGCTTTAGTGCAGAAAATGATCGTTCACAGGGACGCGTGTGGTTACTGGGAAAGGTCAGTGCCCAGGTTTCCGTGAATATTGTTTGTCTCAGGCAGCGTTGCACTTAATTTTGTCTTTCGAAATAAACATTCAGTTCATGGATATTTGTACGTGCGAAAATTCATTACTTTTGTAAAGAAAACGATCAAACTCATTGCGGCAACCGAGGAAAAATCAAATTAAAAATGGGCCGTAGCCTACTTGTCTATTTAAACATCTAGTGAAACAGGAGGACGTTTGCAGGTAAATTGCTCACAGTAACATGATTTTACCGCTAGATTACAAAAGCGTGTGGCTTTCATACATTGTGTACACTGAGTGGCATGCACACAACTACAGCGAGAGTTTTCCCTTCCCTAATTTTGCAAGCATGCGATAGAGCGACCGAAATGCTCCGCCTCTGTACGCTGACGCCTGGCTTCATCGCCGCTGTATGAGGAGTAATGCAATAATGAATGGGAGGGTTGGATGCGGCGATGCCTCCCACTAATTTTCACCAGTTATGCCAATTCATTTATGAAGATGGAATTTTGTGATGTCGTCATACGCCCTACTGACAATTGGAAGGCCATCTAACTTGATTACGTGATGAAATAAACGTGTTGAACATAACAGAATAATCAGATTACTCAAATTATGAATACGCATTCGCCGCCCCCCCCTTTACCCCCCCCCCCGCCCCCCCCCCCGATGCATCGATACATACATGGACCGCACGCCACTAGTGGTTCATACATAACCGCAATATACATGTATTTTCATAGCTTCTGTGTGCCTGAGCTATTACGATATCGAAGTATCTGTGTGCTTCAGCAACTCGTGACATCTGGCAATGTGTCCAGTAAATAGGAATCCCCACATAAAATTCAACGAGAGAATGTGGTGTCAATTGCGATCCAAGACAATGAGAACCTTGCATCGTAAAAGCTTGGACTTGGTTTTAGCTAAATTATCTTGGCTATTTGTCATGTTTTGATCGAAATTGGAAAGAGAGCCAATAAAATTGAAAGACAATGATTTTATTTTCGTTTTCCGCTATTTATTACAGAAATAACGACAGACGAACAATAAAGTCATTATTTTTCAATACTTGGCTATCCTCCAAATTCAATTCAAAGCTTGGACTTAGTTGCATTATTTTAGAGAAGTTTGCATGGACGCATGATCTTGATAATTGGCCTTTGAAGATAGTCTGCATGGTGTTAGTTTTTTCATGGAATATTTTCAAAGAACTTTAGCCAATATCGATCATTTATCATCGGCTTTCATCAATTTAGATTATTTGAATATTGAAGTATATTTACACTTCAAAGTTTTGATTGAAAAATACTAATTATATGTCTCATAACAGGCAGGGTTTGATCTCTGGAACACGCGAGTTTACCGGTCCAAGAGCTCATTACGCGAAGGGGTCGAAAGTACCCAATGGAATGTAAATCTTTGACTACATAATATTTCTCTCTTTGGCAGGCCGTTCTATTGTCGGAAGAAGAAAAATTCCATTTAATCCATTTTATCATCTAATCACTACAGCGGCAGCATAATTGAGCAATATCAATTTCATTGATAGTAAATATTACAGGGGTTGACACTTTACATCTGATGAATTAACGTTTTGCAAACATGGCTCATCTAAATAAAATATACCAATTTTGCTTCAATAATTTCAAGAATTATGAAGGCAATTATCTTTCCTATGATCTATGATCTATTATCTTCTATTATGAGCTTAATCCTGACAGTGAGATAACCTCGCGCCAAGAAAACAACCTGGTTATTTCACGTCTCCGCGGCCAGGCGTATTCTTTGTGAATAGGAAAAAACCTAATTGGGTACAGTAATAATAATTAATAATGTCAGTATTAGGTACTGGTAGTTCACGATTTCTATGTAGTGTGAAAAAGGCCCTGTGACTCTTCATCATCCGCTTTGCTGTGTTGTGTGTCATTTTTCATGATTAGAATTCTGTTCACTGTGGTCGCGAATTGTTCGTATGTCACTTTATGCATGAACGGCCCTGACGATGGACAGCGGTGCTAGTCTGAAATATCGGTCAAATTTATTTATTTATGAATTTTTACAATAAAGGTCATCGTCGAAAAAACTCCTCTTTCATAAAATTAATTCTTCCATTCTGCTCAATTTTCTAGCACAATTTTTCTGATTTTTTCCAACACTATGTTTCGGACGATCCTATGAAACAATCTTGGAATCTACATTATGTTGTTTAAAATTGATTGCTGTTTATTATATTGATCATAAATAGAATACAAAGTAGCTTTTATGTATTAAATATGGTGTGGTGCATTTGCAAACTCGTATTAACAAGAAGGAAAGAAAAATCCGACATCATTTATTGTACCAGAAAGTAATATTCGCAATCTAAAGGTTGTAGGTTAGTGTTCGTGGTTAGTGTCATGGACTTGGTGGCATATTTCTGCCGTTATAAATGCATTCTACATTGCTTGATGTAAAAATTTTGGGTTTTCGCTTTTTTTTTCGTTTTTCTGAAGTTTAAGGATTAGTTTTTTCGTTTTTTTTAAGTTCGAATCGGCCTTGGGGAGGGTTCTGATTTTGTGTACTTCAATTTTTATTCATCTGGATCACAGGGAAAGTTCCTCTCCAGATTTTTCACTTGTCCTTTGTTTCTGACAAATTACTAAGAGACAGTTGAAAGGCAAAAATTTTATTGCTCGCTTACAAATATTTTCTTATTCAGACAATATCAGCTGATTCTTACTGACTTCGTTGCACACAAGGTAAAAATACGTCTCAACTTCCTATCTAGCCATTAATATGTTAAATATCTTTGATAGGTTCGCATTCGAGTCTAAAATTTTTTTATAACATATTCTCTTTCCTTACTGAAACACTGTAGAAGATGAGAAAGCCTAAGGCGTATGTATGAGGATGAGCCACTTTTGCATTGTAACCAACCCGTCCTTCACATCGAAGCATCTACTGAGATGGGTGGTAAACGCAACGAGAGAACCCATCACTTTTCTAGCGAATAAATATTGTTTGTCGGGCAATGAACTATTGCCTGGTCATAATGAACTTGTTTTATATCTTATTTACAAATTCATTTGAAAAATTGTTGTCAATGGACAGAAATAATTATTATGCTAGTCAAATATGTTAAGTAAGCATATCCCTTAAAAATGTTGTACAAAACTAGTCATAAATTGAAATCATTAATACCTGGTTTAAAATCTGCATATTTTCATTTTTTCTATTTTATCTGCATGGATAGATTGGAGGGAGGATTTTTACAATCAGTTGTCTACTCTCATCCAATAAAGCTTTATTGTCTTTTAATGGAATGGCCAGAATAATCTTAAACAGTTTCATTTGATATTAATGTATGATTAATAACCTTTTTCATACCGCTGCTAATTGGCTGTTATTTGATCTACACACTCGTGTGCGAACGCCAATCTTTAGCGTTATTGCTGAAAGGTTATTGAAATCACATGAAACTTGAAGCATATCCCATGTACTTTAACAAACTAATTTTTCAAATCTACATGCTATTTTTGCACTATTTATTGACATTGCTTGTCTTATATGTAGGAAGTTGCTGTTTCCTTCTGAATCCTAATTTGACGTTGGGTTTTGCCTCTTCTTCAAAGTTTATCCGATGAATATGCCGCTGCTTAACATTTTGAAAATTAAATCAATACGTAAGTACTTGCATTGCTCCATTTTCTGATTGGCAAGTTCGTATGCTTTATTGAGATAGAGAATACACATGAAATTCGCAAATTTATTCGTGCTTTGAATGGCTTGTTTTTGTAGCAGTTAGGTCTGTATAGAACACAAACAGTTCTACTGTGGCAATTGAAAAGACAAATATTCAATCATAAACTCCGAAATTTCTATTAGAAAAGTATATAGAGCTAATATTATTTATTTGTACTAAAAGGCAATTTTTGTACAGCTTCTTTTTATTAGAACAATCTGCGATGTATTTAAATGCGTCGGAACTCGGCAGCACCAAGAGTATCTTGTGTTGTGTGAAATGAAAGCTGCTGTACAGCAATTTCGATAACATATATTCATGAGTTTACAAAGTTGCATGGTTATATCATTCTACTTATATTTGCTGATATTGTTTCAATTTCAGGATGAGAATTTTGTATTTGTTTGGAAAATAGTATATTCCTTATTTAATATTTGGGGCTCCATTAAAATGTGAATTTCCGCCGGGCACACGTCATCGAACGATAGGTGTGTAGTGCTCAATATTGAAATTGACCTGTTAAATGTCCCTGTACAGTGTGTTTGCCTGAATATATTTACCAAGCACAGCATTCTTCTGACTTATGTAATCCAATGGTCGGCATCTCTTCAGGATCACTTGATGGAAACCGAAGAAAGAATCACACATGGTATGGCCAGATTCAGGATCAAAAGACGCGTGTAGGGGTGTTGGTGAGCTTCCGTCGAATCACATCCGAAGCCTTGACACAATCTTCTCCACAGGGCATTGTCACGAAACTCATTTAATTTGAAGCGCGTTCCTAATGAACAACTACATAGGCTGTTAAAAATCGGCGTTTGCATTTCGATCAACTTATCGCTTTTCAATGAATTTTGAGGGTTTGATAGAAGCAGCAATGCTATTCGTCGAGAAAAGGAATATATATATGTTTTTTTACCTAATCAAACTTACACAAAAATATCATTTTCGTCCCCTTCAGTATAACAACAAACTCAAACAAGACCCACTTCAATATTTCCATTCGTACTATTGTTAAACACTTTAGCTTAAAAATATTACCATCAACAAAGGGACAAAAGAAACAAAAAAGGTTGGATATCCACAGCCGATTAGTGATTATAAACTTTACACAACAGTCCCTTTCACTTACAAAAGATTCATTCATTCAGGTGTCTCAACATTAGCCGTTCAAAAGAAGTTGTCTGAATAGGTTAAATAGTAATTTGGAATGGGATTAATTAAAATTATTCACTCACTGATATTCATATACTGACACTACATTGACATCTGCACGATAAAGTGGAATTATGCAAGTGCCATACAATTAGTAAAAATTTCTTTTTTCGTTCGAAGGAATAAATTGACCATCGGTTTATGAAAATATAATTCAATGTTTTTAGGAAATTGAATGAAAATGTAGCTGCTAAAATATTTTAATTGAATTGGTCTATTTTGGTGTCATGAAAAATCGCAATTTTACAAGCATTATTGGCAGATTATGTTAGTCCTATCATGATCAGATAACTGTGTAACTTTCAAACTCAAGTTAGTTAATTTGCAATTGCATCATCACTTCCTCAGAGATTGCAAGTCGCACCATAGTGCGAGGCGTCCTTCTCTCCGCGTTTCAGCTGCTTTAAACTTGCAGTACGAGAGGGTTTGAACTATCTAGCTGGTCATAACATAAACATGTTCAGCAAAATGAGTAGACAGTTTGCCTAGCAGAAACGTAACCTTGGCACATGGACGTCTCTATAAAGCGGCTCTGGACTATGAAGGTCTTGCGAAAAAAATGATTTTCATTTGTACGTTGATGAGGGGTTCACCTTCTCTGACTCACTCACGGCCTCTCACAAGCTAGACGCATGCGTGCGTTCAGTTGCAATGCACACAATGTATGTCATACAGTGTAGGTCATGACGATTAAATTGGACACGAAGATACTTTCAGACACAGATTAGAGGATAAAGTTCAGCCGAATCAATAAACAGTAGCGACTTCTTTGCTATGTGATGCTTGCAGTTGTGGCAGAGGAACTCTGAATTATTATAGGCTTAAATCCCCATAAATGGGTCGAACATGACGCCGTTGTCGGTTGCGCACAGGCTAACAAGTCGGAGCCAAAGAAGATAACGTGACGTTCCATGCCTTCGGCATGTCCAGTTGCGTCACCACAAGACAACAGAAAGAATGTTTTCAAGCTCCCTACATGCCAGTTTGTTAAACTATAATCACTAAACAGGTCTTTGACAGGGATGGAGGTTTTAGCGTCAAAATCACAATCAGGGCTCCTTCAATCAATTGCCATTCAACAGCTACAACACTGGCTTTCAAACCATTCAATGAGTCATTGATTACTTGATGTTCGCACGTTGTCTTCCTTTCCATATTGAGGGAAAGGGAAAATGTTATCTTCATATTTGTCGGATATTGTAAACAGTGAATTGTTAAACATTGATGTAGGAAAGCATTTCTACATCAATGTTAGTAAAGCCCGCATACTAGGATTAGGACGAACGACTTCATACTTTCATCAACGGTTTCTGCCCGTAAAGCCAGAAAACAAAATCATGTCTCCGCCAGAAAAGTGCTTGGCCCAGAAGCTTGCGGAATTATTCATTGATCATAATTAGAAGCTCATGCGACAAAAAGCATACATTTATACTTTTCACTTAAATTAAATAATCGCGCAGTACATAAGTTCTGATGCAAGTGCTTCTTTCAGTCTCTTTCGTAATTACAGCTTGATAAAATTGCACATCTTTTTCTGATTGCAATTTATGCATTTGGCGAGAGATGTGGTATTACATGCAGCTTTAAAAAATGTGGGCATGAAGAAGTAATACTTTGATGAAAAATATACAGGAAACATTACTCATAATAACCTGGCACGATGAATGTTTTGAGTAAGCATACAAGATCCTTAGTACATGAAATTGAATATAATGAAATTGTATGGTAGAAGAATTCTTCACCAGAATCTTTTTCCACGGAAACATAGGCAGTTTTGTAGGTGTTGAACTTCAAACAACATGCAATCAAATAGAGATTAATCAATCGCAATAGTCGTGTCGGAATATACTGATATGTAATCTTCGGAATCTAGTGACAAACGGAGGTCTCAGTAATATTTGTGATTATGATCAATCTCAACAATCTCATGATCAACATAGTGATCGGGAAAAA